>JAXQKB010000038.1:0-212636 GCA_037042295.1 Irpex sp. Y119-03
CGGTGGGTTGAAATCAGTGGGTTGCCCACTTCGTATGCATGGCCTCCCGACTGATTTCGCAGTGGATCTCCCACTTCATCCAACCGGGTTCGTGTCCTGCAGTGCATACGTTATCGGAAAGCCCGCAGGCATTGCCATGGTGGCTGCGCAGGCTCGCAATCATCACGTGGGGGAGCCAGCTGGTTAAGAAGGAAACAGCTGTAGGTTCAAGGGACAAGACTGAAGAGCAGGCCGAAGGTGATAGAACAAACATACCAGATACAGGAACAACGCGAGTGCGCCATACTCATGCGTTCACATGAGAGATAGCAAACAACTTTACTTGTTATTCATCATTGATTCAGCGGGGTAGATATGCAGAGATGAAGGAGCCGATAGTCCTTCGATCTCTCACAAGAAGTGTGACTAGGGCACCCAGCGACGCACCAATGGCCAACACCCATGACGGATGGTACTGGTACAACTGCTTCCCTCGTCCACTCTTCCCTTGGAGATGTGCGGGAAGCTCGAGTCCAGTTTCTGTCATAGTATCCCGAATGAGCTTCTCAGATGCGCGATTATTACTGAACTTAAGTCCCGGAAGACCGTCAATCGACCACGAATTCATCGTGACCATGTAGTTCTTAAAGCTACTTTCGTAGTGTAAGCTGTAAGGATCGTCGACGGACGCATCTTTGTCCTCGAGACGTTGGAAATATTTGTTCAGCTGGTCGCCTATCGAGAAGACCATAGAGTAAGCCTCATATGCAAACCATGGACAGTCTGACTGGGCACTAACGATGTGCAACAAATTCCATGACGGGGACGGCGTATCCACATGATAGCCCGACGAGTGTGATATCTATCCAGATAACGGCTCGTGCACCGGGGAGCTTTTCAGGAGTAGGGAAATCGTATTCGTCTTCAGAGGCAGGTGTAAACGTTGATTGTACCAAGGCGTTGAACTCGGGCGAATCACGCTCAAAAATTCTGCCTATGAATGGATTCTATTTGATCAGTCTGAGCAAAACGTTCGCTGGGGATAATAGAATGCACCTTTACCGAACAGCCTCACGATTTGCGGTGGGCCTTCGAATGCTTGAAAGAGAATTGTTATGCGGCCGTTTCCAGGCTCATACAGATGAGAAATTGTCTCATTCCCTGGCAAGCCCAGTCAATTGATCATGCCTGGAAAATGTCTCATGCAAGGAGAACTCACCGGAGCCAGTCATGTCAAGATACCAGCATGCCTTTCGATTGACGAGCTTGAACGATGGCTGGCCCTTAGGTGAGACATTCACATGCCCACCTACGTGACTCGATGTTCAGTCCAAGACACATTCAACTAATTCGGACTATGCCTACCGTTCAGAGGTGCAGTTGCGACGTGGAAGATTTTCTGGTCGCGGATCCACTGGACGAGTTTCGGATCGTCAGGGATCTCGTTGTAAAAGTCACGTCCCATAGTGCACACCAGTCCCGATAGCAACCACCAGCTTCACAGGGCGCAGAGCTAGTGTTTCTTATAGCATGTCCACCGGCTCGAACCCTATATATAACTGTCTGTCAGTGCGCGTTTGTTGGTATGTGTACTGGCCACATGTCATGTACTCGTGGGCAGGTATGACTCAATCCGCAACAACGTTATGCTGCGCTGTCGAGCTAGAACCAGTGCCGGTTGGAGATTAGTACAGAATTATAGCGGCGTTGCTGATAGAAGCTCAGACGATCAAGCTTCAAGTATTGTACGAGGCACATACCTCAGGTTTGGCCCTGACTTTTGGGCACGAGAGATTGGGAGTAGATTCAGGAGGCTCGCAGGCGACTGAGAGCCTATTGAAACTACATCGAACCTTTCGTACATTATGAGCAGAATGGTATGAGTAAGTTAGTGGATGGTGCAGATCAAGCACTCATTCCGAAATTGCTCACGGCGCCCATCCACCCCGCGCCATCAATCCCATCACCTGGTCCGTGCGCAATGCGAGAATCGTATAAAGTCCGTGCCCCGCCCATCTGGAATCCTTACCACTCTGGCCTTTTGGCTTAGATCAAGTGTAGTATCTGTTCTTAATAGTTTAACCACTATTATGAGGGCACCGCCCTCATTATTGGTTATCTAATTTTTGCCGCCCTTGTCCTTCGAGCTCTGCTTGCAACTTGAAGGCGCGATGACCTTGCCACTGCAGTACCGGCTTGTGTCGTCGGGGGATCCTTTCTATCTCTTCATCTGTGTGTTTGTGCGCTGCTCAGTTGAGCTGTTGTACACACCAGGAGAACGGAATATGAGAGGTTCAGCATTATCCTTCCTTTCCGGATTATTGGGTTTTTATTGGTTCCAGGTTATGGTGGCTGATAACCATGCTGTATGTTTCCGATTCGTAATCTTGAAAACTAAGAAGATGTGGGCGTGTTATGTCAGATTGTATGTTACGAAACCATCATCCTGTTTCCCCCAAGTAACAGAATTCATGTCCATTTTATCCAAAAGATCCATGTACGATACATCTTAGCACAACGACTACACCGTATTACATTCGCAGCGCGTTCAATGAGAATCCGGCGCAGGACTCATTGTCCGTAATGATGACGGCCTCCCTTGTGAGTACCCCAGACTCCTCGTCTTGAGCGATCTCGCCGCCTGCTTGTCAGACAACGCAGATGAATACCCGTTGCCATCTGCAATAGGGCTCAATAACGAGACGGTCGTAGGAGCTGCATCGCTTTGTATCCTCGGCCTTGAGAATGACGCAGTTCTCTCGCCACCAACCTTCGGCTTCGTTGGCACTTGCGAGGAAGAGCTCGAAGCTGGGCCAGGACCACCGAGTGCCCAGCTTACTTCGATACCGCGCTTGATCGACCAGAGCCAGGTGAACGCAAAGACTGGTGTGCTGACGAGAACGTTGAGGACGGTGTATAGATCGGGTAACCGAGCGGGTGGTGGGATAAATGCTTCAGCGATATGTAGGACAATACTAGCGGCGTAGATGGCCTGGATGTAACGTTAAAAGCCGAGCAGGTGTATGATAGTCAATTCGAGACGACATACCAAAGCTCCGTAGCGAAGGAGGATGGATGGTGCATGGAGAGGTGAGTAGCCGATCATGCGGTTCCACAGTAGTAGAAGCGCGAAGTACTGTAGACCGACTCCATCTCTCTTCAGTAAAGGCCACATGCTAGGGAGAGCGTCAGTACGGAGCATATTGTCATGAACGCTTTACTCACCTAAACATCGCGACGTTGTTCACAAGGACACCGAGTTGGAAGGTAAACGAGTCGTTGGTAGCACTCGACAGAAGAAGCGTCAGAGGTAAGAGCGGAACCAGAATCGTCTTCTCGTGGACTTGGAAGGAGAACAAGAAGAACGACATCGCAGAGCCAAGTAAAGCGTAGGGAAGCAGCGGAAGAATCGGCGAAGGCGAGGTTTTGTCTTCGGTACTTGACGCCGCTTTACTGAACTTGAAGCCGTTGTAAAGTAGGCCGATGACACTCGGTGCGAATCCGAGAGCCGTGAGAGCGGTGGAAAACTTCACCAGCACTTCGCGAGAGAACCAGGACCTCCATTTGAACACGACGTTAGAGGCGCACCAGAAGTTCGCGACCTTGTCCTCGAACAGACCTCGGGAGAATGGAAATATCCTAGTGATGGGGTCCAAGATGGCCGACAGCGGAGCGAAGGGAGGCAGCCAGGGTAAGAACAGAAGGACGAACGACGCCACTGTGACAACTCCAAGCCGTACGAATAGACGGGCTCTGAAGATCCCTATAATATGAGTAGGATATCCTCGAACGGGTCATGGGCACTTACCCGTCCTTAGGTCCGAGGTAGATACACTTCGCGAGCAAGTATGAGCCAATGGCGGGCGCGTAGTACAGAGCCATCTGCTTAAACCCAAGACTCTGCACAAAGAAGAACGCCCCTAGAGTATCCTTTCCGGCACCGAAGCACCCCAATGCCAGCAGGGTGAAGCCTGCATAGGGAAGTTAGTTATAGCTCGCCGTTAAAATAGAAAAGCACCCGTACCGAGCATGACTGAGTTGTACTGAAAATGGCCGAAGTCGACTATGAGCAGTGAGGGTTGTAGTAGTAATGTTAAAAGGGCGACATGCTGCACAAATATCAGCATTATCCCGCAAGCTTTGAGACTGAACATACTTGCGTCCGCGACGACCTATTGCCTTGCCAAGTGCGCGTAAAGTATACAACAGCCGGAACGTAGACAAGAGCATCCCATACAAGCACGGTGGCTCGCATGTACACTTTACTCCCTTCACTCTCGTATCCACGAGAGTTAAAGAGAACAAACCAGTCGGGGTTTATCCATGAGCCTCTAACGCCGCATGAGTATAGCTCTGTATTCGGCCAATGAAGAGTCTCACATTATTCCACAGATCCAAGAGACGTATGCTGTCAGCGGAGGATAGTCAAGACCCCAGTATTGTAGATCGTAAGTGTACCATTGGCGAAAGGGGAGATGAATGGTGAGCTCTAGCCAATGACGCTGTGCTTCATAGTCGCCAAACATTGGAGGTGTGGCTTGTCCTAAGCACGATTTCATGAGCTCTTCGAGGTATAGAGAATAATGGAAGCGTACTCACCTGAATATGAGCCCAACCCAATACACCATTTGACTAGCGCAGACAGCAATATCGTAATGACCACCATCCAGTCCTTGACTCCTTGCTTGTGCATCCATCGTACCCAACCCCTCGCTGGACTGTTATGGACATCATTCCGCTCTCCATTGGAAGGAACTCCTTGCTGTATGGTCGGTAGTGGAGGCTTCCATCTCTCCTTATCCGCCTCTAGTAAGGAAGTGATACTCTGGGTATGTTTTCTCCGTGTTCGTGTAGGCGAAGTTGACGCAAAAGATAGTGGGGAGATAGCTCTGGAGTTGACTGATACGGGAGATAGTGGTGGGGAGCCTAGCCAGTGTTGGCTTTCGGAGCGTTGCAGATCAACGTGCCTGCGGGGTATAGGTGATACAATATCCGAATAGTCTGTATCCGAGCTGGAGGCGAGTTAGTTGGAATACGACCGTCAACTCCATCAAAGTGAGCTCACGTATTACTTCGAAACTCGAGCGATGAGGACTTTCTGAGGATGGGTGAAAGTCCAGGACGTTGGGCATGTTCTGTGTAACGCGTGTTATGGTCCTGACCCGGGAACGGTATGTATGTCTTTGAACTTCGCCGCCGCGATTGAGATGAGGAACTTTCCACGGAGGATTGTCTTGGTATGTCAGACATCGCTGCAAGGGACTGCAACTCGAGGCAGTAAGACGGGCAGCACTGACACAACAAGAGACGTGGTCGACGTGAGGAACAGTGAGCGCGACCGCAAGTCACAGCGTCAAACATATATTTCCGAATTATTTATTGCATTACGTTGATTGGCTTACCTGACGAGAACGCGTACTACCACCACCCTAGGCTCACACTTGCATTCAACTATCACTTACACACAGAGAATTTGACTTCACCTTTCAGTGCACTTCATGGGTATGACGCTAGAACCGAAAGAAACTGCGGCCGACCAAGTGCGCGTTCTGATGTCGCAGAAAGACGGCATCGAGCAGGCAATCAAGAACCAGTTCGAGATCCTCAAGTCCAATAACTGCACCATGCAAACACCTCTTGTCGACCCAGAAGGCTTTCCGCGGGCAGACATAGACATATGGGAAGTTCGTCATGCGCGAGTGAAGATCATTGAACTACGGAACGATCTGAAAGCAGTCATGGATTCGATATACAAAGGGCTGCAGGGTGTATATGACCCGACGCTTGTGCTAAATCGAGCGGAAGAGGAAGCATCCAGCTCAGCTCCCCAGGGTCTTGATCCATTTGCGAAAGTGGACGGAGTCGCACCTGGCAGTCCGGCAGCATCTGCTGTAAGTCCCTTATACAATATGCTGCGATAGAGTTGTCCTAACCTATCACTCAGGGGTTACTGAGAGAAGACTTGATTTTGTCCTTCGGATCTTTGACGAAGTCTTCTTTCTCAACAAGTGCCCTGACACCACTCGCTACCCTCGTGGCTGCCAACGAGAATGTACGTATGCTCACGGTCTCCCATTGATTTGAACTAAACCTAGATCGCCAAAGCGTGAGCTGCTAGTCCGCGTCCTCCGTCCTGGGGATCAGGTAGTAACGCTCAACTTTACCCCGCGGAAGGGCTGGGGAGGTCGAGGTCTTCTGGGGTGAGTTCCTTGTCTGTTTCAGGTCTTTGTGTCAAATTACTTACTTTTGTCCCCGCTGCAGTTGCCACATCGTTCCTTACAAGTCGTAATCTTGTACCATTAGAGTGCTGAGCAAGTTGCATGGAATTCGTTGTGCTGATGTACTATCCCCTGTATTTTTACTTAGACCTTTGTACGGTCATGCGCGAGAATGTATAGCTGATGTTGTTGTTGTTGTTGTCGATGCATCTTCCTAGCCTCATTTAAGCTACCAATCCTCTGCTTCACCATCAACACTCCGAGTCCTCAATCCAAGTGAGGAATTACGATCTATCAGCGGGTAAGCCGACGATATAAGTACTGCACACAATCCAATCTCCTGCGTACGTTGTGCATAAGCCCTATCTTCCTCGAGCAGGTTGATGATCAAAAGTGAAGTGATTAGATAACCACGTGTACGAGGACGCCACAAAGATGTGCGCTAATCATATTCGACTGGTTCGCGCCACTTTCGCCTGCAACTTGAACTCGGACCAGCACCGCGAACCGAATTCGGCTAACAGGATGGAGATGAACATGCATCACTCGATGGGCATGAGGGACTCACCGTCACAAGCACCCATGCCTGCCTCATTTGCAAAATACCACTGGCCGTATTTTACGCCGGAAATGGTTGAACGCATGTCCGAAAGGCAAAGAGGGAAGCTGTCCATAACACAAGAAGAGAAACAACGTCAACAAGCATGTGGTTTCATCGAGGCCATTGGATCTAAAACAGGTTTGTAAGTAGATGCAATGAGTTGTTTCGCTATATAGAAGCTGACACGTATACTAGTCCTCGGAAAACAATTGCTACAGCGCAGAATTTATACCACCGCTTTCATCTGTTCTTTTCGCGCAAGGACTTCAGCTATATCGTAAGCCAATGCTTTATTCTTCGTATGCTCTGACTGACAACTAAGTTTGCATTGAAGGATGTTTCTCTAGCTGCACTATACGTCTCCACGAAGATGCACGATACCTTGAAGAAGCCGCGAGAAATCTTAATGGTTTCTTACGCCGTACGCTTTCCCGAATTGGCGGCCAAGTCGAGGTCTGTCGCCGGTGAAGTTGACATGGACCCAGCAGTGGGTTCCTTGCTTGTTATGGGCCGCATATGGTAGACTGACAGAGCTATGTAGACCGTTGAACACGATCGGCAACGTCTTCTCGCCGTGGAACGTCTCATGCTTGAGACCATATGCTTCAATTTCACTTCGCGAATGCCTTTTCCATACGTCATCAAGATATGTAGGGGCCTAAGAGGTATGTATCTAATTGTAGGAACCAAGTATCTATCCATTCACACACCGCGTATAGTATCGAAACAAATGTCAAAACTATCGTGGCGGCTTGCCATTGACAGCTTCCGCACCCAAGTCAACCTGATGTTCCCGCCCCACGTGGTAGCGCTAGCATGTATATATCTAGCGGCTCTTCTCATCTCTTTCGAGCAAGATACTTCGGAAGTTGCTGTCGAGACCAATTACCGTAACGCGCAAGAGATTATCATGCTGTTCTGTGCACGTGGAGAGTGGGAACGGCACTACAAAGCACACTTGGAAGATCTTCACGGTATGGTCTACTCGACAACTCGCCCTGTAGTGAATGTTCAACGTAATCCTCACACAGAGATCGCTCATTTCATCATCGACCTCCTCACGCAAGGCGCACAAAACCCTCAAGCAACAACATCGCCAAGCACGCCGGCATCGCCACACCCTACGCGCAACCCACACTCCTCCAACACAAACTCTGTATTCCTTGCACCAATACCCTACAAGCCCGATCAACTGATGAGACTCAAGATAGCCATGCGAGAAACTGAACCTCCGCCACGCGCACGAGAATACCCAGGGTGGGATGAATACGAGGCAGATATGGAAGCCTCGATCCTCGGGAGGAACGAAGGGACAGTCAGGTTTTTGTTCGCCCCGCCACATTCAGGCAATTATGAGAATGAGCCTGTTGAGTTCCAGCGCGGCGGACGGTATGGTGGGGAGCCTATGCAATACTGATTTGTTCGTTGTCGTTTACATATACACGAGCGGGAGATTGATACAGGGATGTGGCGTAATTCCTTGTTTGCCCTAGTGGCTATACCTAGATATACATGTATGTTGCCTGCGCTATACCTTGGGTTCGTGTGGGTTCGTGGTTTGCGTGAGCTCAGCTGCCGCACTGCGTTTCCGCTGATACTTGCTGTACGCATATTTTAGACCGTAAGATGAGGCAACAACGACGACGAAGGCGCCGACGATGGCTGCACCGATATACCCAGACAAGTCGTTTGCCTGTACCCATGATTGTCAGTCAAACTATCGACATCGGACACGCCGGCGGCTCTATGTAGAGCACTTACCCTGCCCCACCCACGCCACCAACTCCCAGCCAGGCCTCCTCCATCCGGCGCATTGGCCGCGTTCTGACATGGAGTGCAGTTATCCCCAATGAGACCCATAATTTCGATCAATGAAATTCTAGTAATTGGCAAAACGAACAAAGACGCGGATTAGGCGGGTCGTTAGGCCAATAGGAGCTATGAAGAACGTACGTGAAGGCCACTAGAATGCTCATGAGTGTGAGCAAGATGCTGAGGGAAGACATTGCGTTCCTTTTTACGCGCAGAAGCCGCGCACGGTCTGAGTCGGCATCATCCGCAGCTAGTTCTACCTCCTCGATATTGCCAATTTTTTCACTCTTGTTATCCATACCTGGAGAGGACAATCTACCTTCATCGATGACCGCCGGGGAGAGTACTTCTTGGTCTCCAAGCTGAGAGGATTTACTTGGTGTTTTGGAGGATACCCTCCCGAGTGTCGGCTCTGGATAGAGTTTGGAATCAAGAGTGTCACTGTGAGATACACGTTTCTCAAAGAGCGCGAAGGAACGGTCGGGGAATCCGGCGTAAGAGTATAGCATAATGATCGAGTCTACCGAGTCGATGAGAGTCATGCCGGCGGTGAACAGGAACTGCACAATGATGTGATGAGGGATTTTCCACAACAGAGAGATATGTGATTATGTACCGGGAGTATGACAATATACGATGCAGGAATACCATTTCCGCCTGAGTTCTTCTTGGCAATCGCCGACGTGGCCAAAAGAGCGATGCTGGACGCAGTGTCGAAGCCTAACAGTGGAAAGTTAGAGCTTGCAAAGGAAAGAAGTTAAAGATGGCGTGCGTAAGCTCACCGAAGCCGAAGAGAACCCCGACCGGGTACATCTTCCAAGGCCTGTTGACAAAAGTAACTATAGGACCGATGATTCGCATGGTCAAGGTATTTCCGCGGCTTTCTTCTGCATCCAGCTCTAGCTCAAAGTGCGAGGTGTCTTCACCGTTAGCAGTGCGCCTTTCGAGCTCCCGCTTAATCTTCACCAACAGCTGTGAGATAGAGAAAGACAATACAGATTGTGATCTTCGCACACACCTTACGACGCCTTCTAAGAACCTTGTACAGAATGATGCTGTTGGCGAGTCCGATGATGAATAGGAAGCTTCCACTGACCGCGGTACCTAACGGTGATGCAAATATCTCGGCATTTTAGCACACTAGAAGCCGATGAATTGTCTGGACTCACCCACGATACCGCCGATGCTACCCACACCATCAATATGCTCGTATACGCTGGTGCTGATCGCTATGGCAATGTTCTGTATAGGAAGGACGGAGTTCAGAATTTTTTGCAAGTACTGGCCACCAGAAACTTACCACCGCAATCACGATGGAGCTGTGACCGAGAGAGAAGAAAAGGCCACAAGTGACTGGCAACTGCCCCAGTCCTATCAAGCTGCGAGTAGCATTATCGATTGCGCTACAATGACAATGAGCATATTTAGTACCTACAGTCGAGTTTCCAGATGAGTGGTGCTCCTCCAAATATATTTTAAGAATGCACTCACTGGTTAATTAAGACGATGGCTACACGACCTTATGTGATCAGCATCAAGGGCTGTCAAATTGTGAGAACGTCTGTGTTGTATAGAGAAAAGCTGTAAACCCACCGTGTCGCAAGCCGATGGTCTATTCCAGTGAGGTTCTTGAGCGGAGTTGCGTCGACGCGAAATCTGATCAACGACTCACCCATGCTAATAACGCTAAGCTTAAGATTGGTCGTGTAGCTTCGTTCCTTCCGAACAGAATACCAGCAACAATCCAGCATACCGCGTTGACCAGGAGTTCAGTACCCAGCAGTAGCACAGAACGTCCAAAGAGCGTCAGACGCGGTAAGCGATTGTACATCTCTCCCAGTTGACGCTTGCCACCGAAGGTCATGGTGGGACCTCAGGATACGTCCTGGTCACTCAAACAGCCCTCGCAGCGACCTGGCGGTATATAAAGGGCAAGGAGGAGTCTTGTGATCGATGAACCTACTCTCGGTCCCTGAGCGGGAACCTTCCTACGAGAGTACACCGCAGAGGGGCAATAGAGATAACAGACTAGTCAAATTTTCTGCGTGCAGTCGATAAGATAACGCCTGCAATTATTCCTCGTTTTTAAGCCCCAAACGCTCACCGCTGTGGTCCTCACTGCAACTTCATTGGCATGCCAAGAAATCTTGCATACTTGCATAGAACGATAGCCAATCCCGGAGCTGGATTTGCCTGCGATACGAGCCATACATAAACTAAATCTTCTAGAATTCCTCTGTTCATGTTACGCAATGTTGAATAAACACGTTTAATTTCACGTTGTAGAGAGCCATGATAGCTTCGTTACTGCCGCCGGATACGAGAAGGTCGCCGTCGAAGAATGTTGTGGTGACGACCTTGAGAGTGACAAGGTTACGCAGTTACGCGGTCACAGTGACGCGCAGTGTACTGTAGCAGTATGACCAGATGTTCGTCCATGTGACATGTGACGCGTAGATGTTCAAACTTTTTGATGTTCAAAGCTCTTTGTGACCTGTGACCGAATGTTCATGTTCAGTAGGCGCTATGAACATCTGCAGCACCGTGCTTGCTACTCTCTCTGTTACCGTCTTTTAGTGGCAAATCGACGAGTGCTCGGGCCACAAGAAAAAAATTGAAAAAAAAATCACTAACCGCCCATGTCACATCGACAGATGGATGTTCAAATGTGCTTGTGACGCGTGACCAGATGTTCAGTTCACGGCCGTTGTGACTGTGACTGAACATCAGGTCATACTGCTACAGTATCCCTGTCACGCGGCTAGTTTAAACCTGGACTCCGACCTTGAAACGAAACTCTTCATGACATTCTGACGACCACAGTATCCCTAGAGTTACCTTTTATCGATTTCTGCACGCATATAATCACTATACCCAGCCTCGCGATACCCCCTTTCTCCTCACAGCTCAGCTCTCCTGTACTCGCTTTCTTTCCTGGAACACTCTTGGTCTCGCCTCTGCTCTCAACACGCCCTCGACGTCCTCAATATCGACACCGCAAATGAATCATGACTGCAGCACCGCTTAGAATCAATACCTCTTCTGTTGGAGCTGCTGGACCTTCCTCGAGCCGCACATCCGCGTTGCCCAGCCATAGCCCAGTCGACGATGGAGAAGACCACTCGGAATACGTCCTTGCTATGCACGACTACGCCCCCGACCAACCGAACGCAACCTGCCTCACATTCAAGGCCGGTCAGATTATCCGCGTTTGTAACCGAGATCCTAGCGGGTGGTGGGATGGTGAAGTGGATTCTCGAAGGGGATGGTTTCCAAGCAACTATGTGACCTCCGAAGTCAGCATGCTTACGGATGAGGAGCTACCCCAGCTTTTGGTACGTCAACGAGTCTATCTTAGCGGGTAACGGTGCAGTAATTCTGCTCCCAGAAACGTAGTAAGAATGCGCACACGCACACGACCTCCGCTACATCCGCCTCGTCCTGGTCAAGTACGCCAGAGTCTCAACACTTCAATCGCACCGACCACCGGCCAATACCATCTGGAAGTTCGATGGACGCGTACTGCCCGAGAATCATGATCCCTCTGTTGCAAGCGCTCTCCCTTCTACAGAAGGTAGCGCGGGCAAACCGTATCACCCATTTCCAGCCAGCTACCGCATGTATTATCTCTGCAGTTCGTTCTATGCTCTCCGACATGGGCTGCTTGCCCCGCGATGCACCATTGCTCCAGCAGCACTCGGTACTCGCGAAGGAACGAAAGCGGATACTGGCAGACCTTGCGGCTCTGGTGGAGCAGACGAAGAAGGCGTCGGGAGATCTCCTGAGCGACCAACAGAGATTGGTAGAGGTCGAAAGCATGATCAAGGGTAGTGGTCAGCTGTTTGCTCATGTCCGAGGTTTTCTTGCGGTATTGGCACAGTGCGGTGTGGATGTAGAACCTAGGGTATCGTCGTTGGGCTCGGAACCCGAGCGTCGATGGGGAAGCGAGGACGGTACAATTGTGCGCGCAGAAGATGAGACAACGCCGCTGGCAGGTGACTACGCGTCGTACTGGGAACCCGCTGGCAAGACTACGGGCGCGATACAGGTCGAGCGCCGCCAGCGTGAAGCTACCAGGCGGCCAAGGAGTCTGTCGGATATCAGAAAAGCATACGCATCTGGAGATGAAAGTGACTCTGCTCTTCCTCCTAAAAGCGCGATCACGTTGGGCCGCACGGCCGGGCAGCAGTGGGCAGAGTTGCGCGGCCAGAGTCCGACAAACGGCACCATGCACAAGAGTGGTCAACTTTCGATTAGCAGCATATCGTCAGCATCATCCCGTTCTTCTAATGATTCTATCGGCACTCCTCCAACCCCCATATTTCCGTCTGGGCCCTCTACGACCGCTGAGGTTATGGACGCTCTCCGACATACGCACGACAATTATTTGTCCACTATTGCCGCATTCATTGGTCATGCGCATTCACATTCTCGGACGTCGCACGCTTCTAGCACGGGCCATATGTACGACCTCGTTCGTGAAGTTGTGGAGATGGTGTGCAAGCTGCTAACGATCGTAGAAGCCGTTCTACGCCACCCCGGTATCCCTCCCGCTCGAGCTCAGGATCTCAGAGCGGCAAAGGAAGGTCTCTACAACGTGACAAGTACGCTGGCGGACTCCGTTCGACAGCTGACGACCGCGCCCCTTCCTGGAGTCTCGGAAGAGGATGAAAAAGATATCCTCCTTCGCTCGGCAACGAACGCTTTGAAGGCAGGATCAGATTGCGTCAATGCCGTTAAGAAGTGTCTACACCGTGCAAAGGGAGAGAGGTCATTTATCATCGAACTTCCAGGAGTTGGTGACGCCGCTTCCGTCGCCTACACGCCGAGCAAGTTCTCCCACGCACATAAGAAGTCGGAGAACCTGCGTATCACAACTGGTAAAATGAACGTCATGCGCGATTTATACCGTGTTAACACTGAGGAGGCGGAAGCTGAAAGGTTCACCGCCCAGGAGCGACCTTTCATCGTGGACAACTCGCCGACGAGGCCTGACGTCGAAAGTGATCCCGATGCAGTGGTCTTCGCTGACCAGGCACCGCCTTCACCCATTTCAGGTGCTTCTCCGAGACATCCACCGTCCCCGCTGGCTGCAGAAGAATCGCTTCCACCCGTTGCACAGGCATCGCCTGACAGGGAACCTAGGCCTCTCACCCCCGTGTCGTCCTACCGTCCTAGCGAAGATAGCACCATTTGGGAGGGCGCATCCTCCGCTCACCAACATTCAGCATCCATGGACAGAAAGGTCTACTATGGCGATCTACCTCCCGTTCCTGAGACTCCACTACCTGAACCGCCTCGTCTAGATCCTATGCGATGGGTTTATGCAAATGATCACGCACCAGACGACGTGGCCTATAACAGTGATGGTCAGCTCGTCGGCGCAACGTTGCCAGCGCTGGTGGAACGCATGTCGCCGCACGCATCTGTCGTCGAACCCTCACTGCCGTTGGTCTTCTGGGTCACGTTCCGACAGTTCACCACGCCGCTCGAACTTCTCGATGTGCTCATTGATCGGTACAACCAAACCAACCCCGATGGCCTGACGCAGCATGATATTCACCTGTGGCAGCAACAGAAAGGCGTTCCCACCCGTCTGCGGACCGTAAACTTGATCAAGACGTGGCTGGAATTTCACTTTCGCCCCGAGACTGACAGAGTCATACTCGCCCCTCTGGAGGGCTTCATGCGTAATGGAGTTTCAGAGATGTTCCAGTCGTTATCCTCGCGCGTCTTGGAATGGGTGGAGAAGTGGAAGACAGCGGACGATACGACCACGATACTTAAAGGTGAACGTGGACGCGACCATGGCATCCCGAACCGCCCAGCTGCAGTGGTGCCTTCAGAGGTTCCGCGTCCGAGCATCACGAAGAACATGCTCTCCAGCTTGCGCAGCAAGAACTATTCAGCGATGGCCGTCACAGACTTCGATCCGCTTGAGTTGGCGAGGCAACTTACGCTCATGGAATGCGCCCTATATTGCGCCATCCAGGCAGAGGAGGTACTCGACACTGGCAAGTCAGGCGCGTCAGCTGATTCCGTCAAGGCGGTCACTTCTCTGAGCACGGTCATTACTGGGTGGGTCGCCGAGAGTATTCTGAATGAGGGAGATACAAAGAAGCGGACTGCTTTGGTCAAGTTCTGGATCAAGCTCGCCGATGTGAGTGTTACTTGTTATACTCGACTTAGACGTACGATAGCTAATGAAGTGCATACAGCGGTGTACCACGTTGCAAAATTTCAGCACACCTCGTTCTATTCTGGCAGCCCTGGATTCCTCGACGATCTCTCGTTTGCATCAGACTTGGACAGTACGTCGCATATTGCATCGATATATTAATACGTATCAATGACTGTGGGATTTAGGGATTGCCTCAGAAGAATAAAGTACAGCTCGATGCCTTGCGAAAACTCGCTGATCATGCGCGGAATTATCACGAGTATCGTGGTCGATTGCGCAACACAGCTCCTCCGGCTGTGCCCTTCCTTGGTACGTTTCTCCATTCCAATGGTTATGGCAGGGATAATCTAACTCTTGCATGTCCAGGCTTGTATTTGACCGATATTACCTTCTGTCGTGAAGGTAATCCTTCCCATCGTACATCGCCCAAGAATTCCGAGAAGAAGCTGTTGAACATCAGCAAGTACTATAAGCTTGCCCGCATCGTTCAAGGTTAGTAAAAGTCGCGCATAGTCGGCTCATACCGCTCATCGTCGTCGATAGATATGCAACGTTTCCAGGTACCTTACTCTCTCAAAGAGATCCCTGAGGTCCAGGAATACCTGAAAGATGCCTTCGAGCAGTCCAAGAATCGCACCGACCTACAGGACCTATATCGTCGCAGGTTTGTTCTCTTACTTACTCTTCCTCAGGTGTTCACGTTCTGACCTGTGATATTCAGCCTGCTCATCGAACCCAAACGTGCTGTAGATCAGCCACCCTCCAGCGACGTACGACAACCCCTATTCCAGTGGGCCACCCGCTCTCAGCCATCCGTCTCATCATCAACCTCGTCATAGTAATGTCCACTCATGATCTATCCTCACATGCACATTTTCTCCCTTTGTCGCCTTCATTCGTCTTTGCTTTGTTTCTCTGTTTTATCATTATTAGCTCTACTGCGTCTATTATGAACAATGTCCTTTCTTGTCGTTTACATTGGAAGTCGAAATTTGTCATGTATTTTACTAGCATCTTGGACAGGATCATTTGTACGCGTTCGACCTTCGTATACTTGTAATTTTGTTGCCTCCTTGTTACACACTTCTCACAAGCAACAGCGAACCTTTGTGGCGCGTCATACCATCCATCGTTTTGTTGTACAATCGTGTCCATCTTGTTGAATTCATCGTTGTTGTACCGTGGTTTCGGTTTCACATTTATCTTGCTGTGCCATTCTACACAGAAGGATGACTTCTACGGGGTATACGTATACATAGATATTTGAGCAACACTTCCAAACAACAGGGTATCGTGACGGGTAACTGAGTGAATAGCCAGACGAAGTCTAAACTTTGCCGTGATTGTATTTCGTCACATAGAAGCCAGGTCCGTTCGCCGTATCCTTCTTCAACGTCACATCCACACTTCCTCTCCTACGTCTCCAGTTTGTATTGGTCGCGGCGGGTACAATGTCGTGTGCAATGTGCGGATACGTCTCTTCTTGGACGCCTTCACCAAAGTCAAACACAAACCCCCTACTCTCGTTCGCGCCGAAGACTCGTGGACCATCCATGGCGACCGAATACACAGGGCTTGCATCGTTCCCAGGTGCATGGACGCTCCAGCCTCTATGTGCCGCGCGGACATCCCAAAAGGCAAGGACGCTGTGTCGGGCTGACCCGGCTACGACGTGCGCGTCAGAGCCTCCTCCAGAGCACAGGGAGTAGATAGGCTCGTAGGACCAAGGGTCGGCGAAGGTGAGACATGGGAGAAGAGATGTAATGGAATCGTCACTCTGTGAAGAGGTACGGGACGAGGAACGAAGATCGTGGACGTGGACGAATCCGTCATACCAACCTGAGACGATGATTTGATCGGAAGAGCCCCATGGTGAAGAGGTGGGAGCGCGAACAATAGCATAGACTGCGCTGGAGGTAGTTAGACCTAACGACGGGCTCAGATATGTAGTTGGGTGAGGATCTATATGGGATGGGTGAACGTTGTGTATTGAGAAAGCATGAGGGGAGGTTGTGCCGAACGCAGCGAATGGAGAAGTCGAGCTCATCGAGAGGTAACCACACCAACTACGATATCCAAGATTGATTGAAGTGTGCTGGGGGTCCGCAGAATCCAAGTTCAGAAGACCAGCTTTACCCGAAGCGGAGAGTGAGAGTAAGTGATTAGAGGATACAGATAGGCTCTCCAAGATCTGGCCCTCGTGGAGATCATAGCGTTCTTCTGGGGATTTGATCGCAACGGGCGTGTCATGCACAAGCTTGGAGCGATCCGGGAGAGTCAGGCGTTCAAGTGCGCCGTCTGCATACCCGACAAACACTGTCCGATCATTGCCTCCATCTGGCACGGAGACCATGGAAGTGATGTCTCTACTAGGGTGAAGCAGCGTGGTGACGTAGGTACATTCCTGCTGCACCGGCGCCGCGTGTCCGACCGAGGGTGAGGGATGGAAGCTGTAGGTGTAGATGTGGCTCCCTGCGGCGAGAATGAGGCGTGACGGGTTTATGGACAGTATCGGTTGCAGCTTGCTGGCCCATCGCTGCGACAGAGGCCGTGCAACAAACTCTCTGTCGCGCCAGTTTTTATCGTTAACTGCACGAAGTCTAACGATGAATTCATGTCAGCTTAATGAATTCGTAATTGATGCTCGCCTATATTACTCACTTGAGCTGATCGCGTGCACTCCACGACTTAAAGGTCCTGGTGTAGCTGTAGAACTGCCGAGGATGGATCTTGAGATAGCTCTTCCATCCATATTCCTCTACCTAATCTCGATAAGTCTCGGTATCCCAACGACAAATGTAATGATACCTTACAAGCTGATGAAGGGCCTTGCATGTGAGAGCCAAGCTCGCCAGGTCGTGCAGTGAGACATACTCGAGTATGGCGATCACAATGTCGCCTGGGATGTCGTCTAGCATCTTGTAGACGAATGACAATGTCTAGGAGGTCGTGGTGGTACGAGGTAGAATGCAGGTGGGGTGCAGGACATGGCGGGGCAAACGTCTGGAGAACCTCATTAGCGCCGCCGCAATAGCGCTAGATATTCGTGCCATGCATCTCGCCACCTGCACCCTCAACCTCAGAATACGACATACGCTCTTCAGCGCTGGACACGACTACGACGGGGCCCAAAGGCAATGAGAAGGGATGTTCGAATCCTCTTGGTCGGTGATGGTGCGTGTATCGCCTGTTTCTCGCAGTCCGGCAGCTCACTCTGGCAACACGCGGTGCTCTTAGCTGGTGTCGGCAAGAGCACCATAGTCACTTCACTCATCAAAGAGTCCTATGTCGCGCATGTATGTCGCGTATTACTGGGACTACTTGGATGCCTGACTGAAGCGGTATCTCTAGGTTCAACATGTAGTCCCCGAAGTCACCATTCCGCCAGAGGTCACACCAGAAAATGTTACTACGTACATCGTGGACTCTGGATGTGCGTTACACGAAACTCGCTGTTAATCAAGCTCTGGACACTAAGAGAAGTAACAACTAGGCTTAGAACAAGACAGACACCACTTGGAAACCGAGATACGCAAGGCACATGTCATCTGCGTGGTCTATGCCATTGACAATCCACATACTTTCGACCGGATACCCACGTATTGGCTACCATACTTTCGACAATTGGGCGTGAATGTATGTGTTTGATCCCCCGAATGCCACTCATTTCTCACCCTTTGATGCAACTCGCTACTGCTCGGCTCTACACAGGTTCCCGTAATACTGGTAGGAAACAAGATTGACCTTAGAGGAGGGGAGGTTACGAACGAAGCATTGTCAGAGGAGGTTTTACCTATTATGACCGAGTTCAAGGTGTGTTGCAAATTGTGCATTCCATCACCTTCGCCCATCTTAGTTGCCCCAGGAAGTCGATACATGTGTGGAAACATCTGCAAAACTACTCTTGAACGTTCCGGAAGTCTTCTACCACGCTCAAAAGGCGGTCCTACATCCTGTCGCGCCACTATACGACTCCCGAGATCATGTAAGTCGGACACAAAGCTCAATGTACTCTACTAAGTGAACGTGGTTCGCACAGGTCCTGAAGAAGGAATGTGTGGCAGCACTTCGCCGTATATTCAAAATTTGCGACACGAACAAGGACGGGGTTTTGGATGCCGCCGAGTTGAATGAGTTCCAGGTCTGTTAATCTCATCATATGCTTTTCACAGTCTGTGCTCACATACCACTAGCGCAAGTGCTTTGATGCCCCACTACAAGCACAGGAGTTAGAGGGGATCAAGGATACAGTCAGAGAGCACACGGTCAATGGGCTCCGGAACAACGAGCTCACTGAAGAAGGTTTTCTTTATCTTCTTACTCATTTCATCCAGCTTGGACGCCAAGAAACTACTTGGGCAGTACTACGGAAGTTTGGCTATGGTGAAGATCTCAAGCTCACAGAGGATTTCCTATATCCCAAGTATGTTCACACACTCCTCATTCTATTGTTTGATGCTAAACTACGACGCAGGTTCGACGTGCCTCACGACTGTTCTGTCGAGCTTAGTACACTGGGAGTGAGGTTCCTCACGGAGACATTCACTGCTTTCGACAAGGTTAGTGGCAGCCTTTCTTGTTGTAAATGGATCTGACAATTCTTGTAGGATCACGATGGGGCCTTGAAACAGGAAGAGCTAGAAGATCTATTCAGCACCTCCCCAGGATCCCCTTGGGCCAAGCAAAAGTTTCCAGACACGACAGTCACCAGCGATACTGGTGCTGTGACACTACAGGGTTGGCTGGCGCAATGGAGGTACGCGTTTCAACAGGCTGTTACCATGCTACGCGTGAATGACGCCGTCCTGCAGTATGACAACGTTGCTGGACTACAAGACCACTCTTGAGTACCTCGCGTATCTTGGCTACCTCGATAACCCAAGAACGTCCGCGCTGCAGATCACCAGACCACGAAAGGCTGAACGTCGGAAGGGCAAGTCGACGAGAAATACGTTCTTGTGTTACGTGTGCGGTGCTGCGGGTTCTGGGAAGACGTCGCTTCTGCGCGCGTTTGTAGGGCGGAAGTTTAGCGAAGAGTACGAACCGACAAAACGCATGAACAGCGTTGTCAATACGGTGGCGATCGAAGGCAGAGAGATCAACCTTGTTGTAAGCTTCCTTCTATCTTCTTGCTGCAGTCTATCGCTGATCCTGTCTATTGATGTGTAGCTTCAAGAGTTCGGGTCACGGTACGAGGCTGAGACTCTGAAAAGTTCGAGGAAGACCGATTTGGCGGATGTGATCGTTTACGTGCATGACTCGAGCGACACGAATTCCTTCTCATATATTAGCAATCTTAGGGCAAGTCTATGTTTCTCGCCTAGATGCATGAGACTCATGCTCACCTGACGATTCACCAACAGCAGCAGTATAATCTAGACCATATACCGACCCTTTTCGTTGCGACAAAATCTGACCTCGATCTCGCGTTGCAGGTGAGTACGGCACCATAGGCCACGCTATCGGACACGTGTTTAAACACGACTTGTTGCAGCGACACGAGGTGCAGCCAGATGTCTACTGTCGACGTTTGCAATTACAGGTGCCCGTAGCTGTCAGTGTGAAGACTGACCAGATGGCGGATGTATTTCATCAGATTGGGCAGATAGCAATCCATCCGTGCGTTGCTCTTTCCTTGGGCCTGGCTGAATCTCTGGCTAATTTTGACAAATGTGGTGGTCTCTGGCCATATATAGGCTCGGAGCGATCCCTGGGGGTGCGGATCGGGCGTTGGCTGCTGCGGCGAGAATGAGGACGGTCGTGACGATGGGCGCGGTGCTTGGTGGGCTTTCAGCAGGACTGGTTCTCTTCTACCGGACGTTTGGTCGGCCAGGGGCGTTTGGCACCGGCTGGATCGGGCAGTGGGCGAGCTGGCTGTTTGCGGTTGGGCGCAGAGACCTTTAGGAGTAGATTGTGATATATACAATGTGGCCTTTCTGGATTTTGTGTAGCTACCATATAGCCCATTTAACTGCTTTCGAAGAGACCGCGGACGGGCTGTGGTGGCCTGTGGCCTGAGGCCTGAAGGAAGAGCACGAGGTATATCGGGTAGATCCGAGGCCACGCCGCTAACGCCTGGCCATCCTTCGTCAGAGCTGCATGTAAGATCGACCAACGCAGCGTTTTTAACCATTTCACTTCAGATTTTAGTGCCTCAAACCCTTCTTGAATCCTAACCACGACCATCGACTCTTCACTGTACACGTCCGCCAACGTTCAACTCGGACAATAAGCGATTCTCCACTGCAGCGCGCCTACTCAGGTCATCTTTGTCGTAACCCATTGACCGTTTTTTGAATCAAAGCACTCCTTGACCTACTACTCTCACCATGGATGAAGACATGGAATTCGAGACAGGCAACTCTGCCGCCCCTCAACAATCGATTCCTCAGCAGTATGCCCCAGCGGCAGCAAATGGCACGGATAGGAAGATGCTGTACGTACACATGCGACTGAGACGCGACCCTCACACTGACGGATTCTCGCGATTTCCAGAGATCTTGTCTTCGTACAAGATTGTACAGGCAGTCAGGGCAGCTACATACAATCGGCGACCAAGAACATCCAAGCCATATGTCAGCACATCTTCGAGTCGGGCAAGCTCCAAGCACAAGAAGACCTGCGGATCGGCCTCGTCGCCTACCGCGACCATCCGCCACAGGATCACACATATGTCACGAAGAACTTTGGATTCTCATCGGATATTAGCAAGGTCGAGAGGGATCTGACCTCGCTGTACGCGAGCGGGGGAGGGGATGGACCCGAAGCCGTCACTGCGGCGTTGGCTGAGGCGCTGAACATGGATTGGAGACCCGCAGCGAGTAAGATGGTGGTCCTCATTGCCGACGCACCTCCTCACGGGATAGGGGAGTATGGAGATGGTGCGTACATTGCTATTACTCCTCCTTGACTCACAGTGTGACCGGTGCCACTAGGCTTTGATGATGGCTCCCCTGACGGCAATGACCCCTTGCAACTCGCTCGCCTCATGGCCGGTCGAGGGATCACTCTTGTGCGTTAATTGCTCATTCTTCTTTGAAAGGCCTTTGTTGATTGGTATACAGTTCTTTGTTGCCTGCGAGCCGGCGCTGAGTGGCTATTCAGTAAGTATCCGTGATATCTGGATTTTAAAATGTGGTATGCTGATCTCCGTTTATAGTACGCTACGGATTTCTATCAGGCTATAACGAACATCACATCGGGGTTAATGCTCCCATTAACGACTGCAGATCTACTTACACATGCCATCGTGGGTAGCGTTCTTGAAAACCTCGATATGGAACGACTCGTCCGGGAAGTTGGACAAGCTGTCTCCCAGCGCATTCTTGGAAACAATGAGAGTGTTGACGACGTTGCCCGCGAACTACACGAGAGGCTTCTCCTACGGAACGAAAGCACGAAGAAGGTAGTAATCGAGAGCATCTACCGCGAATCAGCAGAGGCAACGCACAACGTCAACGTATACACACAAGCCCCCAGCTTGGCTGAGGCACGGCCACTGCTCAAACGAGTATGTCCCGTTCTATTGTCAATCTCACGCCCTGGCAGGAATTCTTCTGACACCCTGATGACGTACTTATTACAGGTACCACACAGTCGGTTTACGGACAAGTATCTACATGCGCGGATGTCGTCAGGGCGCTCATATGGTTCCTACACCCCCTACCTTCCATCCAGGAAGCCTACATCTCCTATTTTAACCCCTGCTGCTCCTTCGATTCCCACACCGTCCACCTCGCCACCTCGTAAAGTTGTCACCGACTTCGCAGCATTCGGTGCTCCGAAGACAGCCAGTGTGTTTGGCACGGCTGTCGCATCTACACCGTTCTCGCTGGCCGGCGGAAGAGCCGCGTTCGGCGGATTGCGTAGCCCTGGTAGGGGCGGGATGGACGATGACGATGACGACGAGGACCATGCGGACGATGACGGGAAACAAAAGGTCGAGCTCCGTGAAGACGCTATCACCTTTGACCAAGCCCGACGTATTGCGATGCAGAGTGCATGGAGGAGTGCCCGTGTGTAACCTGTGCCGTAGCTGCATTGTGCCTCCATCGGTTTGGGTTCCTAATCTAAGGACCTTGTATACCATTCAACAGCCGTTCTTCCAATGGTTGAATTAATCTCATTGTATCGCATATGCTCCGGATTACGTCTTGATGACCTCGCCTTGTAAAGATCTATTTGTTTCACTACGTTCTTCGCTTATAGCATGATTACTCCCTCATCCTGCATATTCTTTTCGAATTATCTTCATTAGCATGCAATGGTGTTTCGTTGTATGGCGCGTATGCTAAGCAACCTACTGCAATGTAGCACGGTGGAAAATTGGACATAGTACATTCCTCATAACAAGTGTAGAGCAATAGAAGTGCATGTTACAATGACGGTAGTGGGTATATGGAATCATAACGAAGGGTACGCGTGCAGTGCTCTATGAAACCTCACAGAGATTATGAAGCCTCTGACTTGCGCTTTTTCTTTGACTTCTCCTCGCGATCTTTCTTTTTCCGCTTCTTCTCTAGAGACGCTGCTTCACCCTCCACCAAAGGCGTCGGTTCAGTAGACGTCTGCTCTTCATCTACGCTCGGCTCCACTTTTGCTAACTTCCTGTCCTCTCGCCGCTTTCTCTTCTCTTCCTTCCGCGCACGTTTCTCTGCCCTCAGCCGTTTTCTCTCCGCCTTCTCAAGCTTGCTACGATCAACCTGTTCTTCATCCTCTTGCATCACTTCGTCCTGATCATCTTTCTTGCGTTTCTTGTTCTTCTTACTGGGTTTTGTTGAGGAATCTGCGGCCGTATCATGCTCCTCGATAACTTCCGAAGGGGTCACAGCTACCTCCTTTCCTTTCCGACTTGATTTCTTGCCTTTGCCCTTCTTCGTATCGATCGACACTTCCGTCTCCTCGACCTCTGAACGCTTTCGTTTATTTTCCTTCTTCTTGCTTTTCTCATCCTTCACCGCATCCACCTTGGCCTCCTGCACTTCCGCCTCCTCCTTGATCTCCACCTTCGCCATCTCCTCAATGATGTCGGCACCCAATATTGGGCCGCGGAAGAACATCGAGTACAGCGTTCTTCGCGCAGCTTCTTGCTTTGCTGTCGCCATGATGCTCATCCGTGGTGTCGAGCTCCCGCTGCCGCTGGCTCCGGTGGAGGAAGGAGTAGCCGTACCTGAATGGCTTGCGGGTGTACCTGTGACTGGTCGTCTGTTGGAAATAATTCCAGTGCGTGTTCTTTGAAATGTGACACCCTGGTTTGATTCGTCTGTATCGGTGTCCTCCTGTTGATCCCCAGTGGATAATCAGTTGGAATAATTAAACTTGAATGCAAGCGTGAGACATACCGAGTCGCTGTTGTAGACCTTGATTTTGATAGAGTTGACGGCTGCAGAGAAGACACTGTACGGGACATAAGCAAAACTTCAAAGTAAGAAGCTGGGTACTAACTGGTCCCAGAAGGGGAATGCCTCATCTCGATCCTTTCCTATCCCAGCAAGGGTTTTCTTCTGCGCAACTATCACAGGACGGTGTATAGCTCCATCTCGCAACCCACTGCCTTGCCCTTGCCAGCCTTGTGAAATTAAGTGTGCATGGCCATCGAGCGGCATGACAGATTGACCTGAGTACGGCCTTTAGGATGAGTGATGGACGAGTAGATGGAGGTTTGGTCCCGCCGAAAAAGGCGAAGCAGCTTGCGGCAGCGAAGTTTGAGGCGCCTAACGCCACAATGCCCCCGATCGCATCTCCATCAACGCCAAGACGATTTCAACGTTCAACTGTCTTTCGTCCCGAACCATCATGTAAGTGCTATCCGGCCCAGTCACGGTTGCCTAATGCCAATGCTCACTCGCCTCAAAATTTTAGTATGACATTTGTAACGCGTCACACATGGTGGATCACGCTGCAAAAGAATTCTCGCAAAACATGAAACGACTGGACTGCTATGCTCAGTGAATTGGCCGTCAAGCGACCTCCCTGTTTCACGCCAAACGATATTGCGTCTAAATTACATCTACCCAGAAGTTCGCTATTCAATGTTGTCTGTATGATAGCTTCGATGGATCCTATAGTCATGTTAGTGGATTTAAGAAGACCGCACATCAGGCAGTTCTGTCATTCGTCAATCAAGAAGACGTTAACACCGGTGCGTAGATCAGTTTCAATGTGACCTTGTCGACACTTACATGTCAATTGCTAGCAGATCTTGTCTTCTTTCTAGTCTGGCCAGGATCTGCGTGTATTTCCCATACGACAGGAGGTTTGAGTGTGACGGTGTCCCTTGACATCCGTGCGCAAACGTAGAAACAACTTGGTAACCGTGATATGTTGGCTTGTGCGGGAAGTATACATCTGACGCCAGCAGTTTCGAAGCAACTGATAGTCATTTCTTCCTCACAAGGGCTGTGTCTGAGGATGGAAGTATAAAATGCAGCAATGTCTCTGGTCAAGTGTCTCATTCCATTTTCCTCCTTCTTCTTTTCTCCAGTTCTACATTCCCTTCTTTTCTATTCCCCACCTTCGTTTATACTAATAGCTCAGTATGGTTTCTGTACTCACACTCCCTTTTGCACTTCTGCTTCCCGCGATCGCTCGCGCAGCGAACAACTGGAATGCCCCTTGCCACACCGGAGAGTGCTCATACGATCTCCACAACTCCACCCATGCAGGCAACGTTCGAGCCTCTATGACAATCGTGAGTTCCTATCACCCACTGCCCCCACTGTTTCTGACATACATTTAAGAGCGGCTCTACCTCAGCCATCGCAGACTTGACACCAGCAGCCGGATGGCAAATCCTAGATTGTAACGCTACTAGCAGCTCTCAAAATATCCGCGCCATTTGTACCGGTAGCGACAATGACTGCAGTCATCTGTATCAGAACGGCGCCGTTGGAACGGTGGTCAGGCTTCCAGATAATGTAAGCAATGATACTCCGAGTCAAAGGCACTCAGTCCCTCACTCATGACCCCTTGACAGTGCGGGAAGATGCCTTTCGCTCGTATCGCTGCCGAATGGACTCACGAGAATCAAACGGTCTCGGATAATCTAGCACAGCAGATCGCTCGTCGCGCTGAGCCTCCGACAGTACGCGGTATCACGATTGATACGCAATGGCATAAGATAGACCCAAATCAGTACGTGGGCATGTGTGAATGTGTTTGACGGATATATTTATCAAGTGTTACACAGTCATGGGCAAGTGAATATGTTTGTACAGGGTGCCACCGGAAACCAGACTCTTCCGGATGTCTCTGCACAAGACCTTCATCGTCGCGGCCTTTTCAGCAGTATCACGTCGGCTTTGCACGGTGAGCAGACCAGTGAAGTCAGCACCATTCGCCACAGACAATGTGACTTGATCCTTAGCGTTGTCGTTCAATGTCGACAAGTCTTCCACTAAGACTTTGGACGTCAACAAGCCGTTCACGCTATTGGATAAGACGAAATCCTGCCCTGCCTCCGGCCTTGTTCCGGCTCGTAAGGTCGGCTTGACTGTGGATGTTACCGCTAAGGCACACGCCGATATCAACTACGGTGTGGTCGCCAGTGGATCCATTGTCCCACCCAAAGTCAAAGATTTCGGAATCTTCGCCGGCTTCGACGCTCAGCTTGGTGGCACAGTCGATCTAGATGTTTTCGCCAGCATCTCACTCGACTCCGGAAAGATTGTGGTCTTCCAAGCTGGTTTACCCGGGTTGGACTTCCCCGGTATCTTGACTATTGGTCCTTCCTTCCAGGTCACTGCACAGGCAACTGCTCAGGCGCAGGCGGACGTGAAGATAGCTGTCGATCTCGCGTACAACGTTAATGGTGCCAAGATTTACTTCCCTCCCGGTCATGGCTCTTCTCTTGGTACATTCTCTCCCGCTAACACTCGTGAGTCGTGATCATTTTGGTGCTTGCCACATATGCTCACATTGACCTACAGACCTTGAGCTGTCCGCTAATCCCAGCGTGTCCGCCACCGGCAGTCTTCAGGCTCACGTCATCCCCGCGGTAAGCCAGGACATTCCGTCCTGTGGTCCGTATACTGACATGTTCTCCATGTAGGTATTGTTCGGTATTAATGCCCTGGATGGCCTGGCAAATGTTGATGTTGAGGTAGACCTCGACACCTACGCGGAACTCGACCTTACCCTCTCAGAGTCTATGCAAAGCGGTTTTACCGGCTGTGCAGACGTGAAGACTGGTGTCATTGTCAAGGCAGCTGCAAACGGCTCATTCTTTGGCCTCTTTAGCAAATCGACTGTTGTTAATATCTTCTCCAAGAGCTTCGATTTGTTCAAGGTAATGACCATGACTTCATAGCTCAATGAAACACCAATGCTGATTTGTCGCCGTAGAAATGCTTTGGCAATGCTCATCGCCGTCGTCACGCCAGGTCGTTGATCAGTTCCTCTGTTACGCGTAGCCTCGAAGCTCGTGATGGACCAACCTGCGATGGCAGTTTTGGTGCCTCTACTGCCAAGACCACTATCACTAGTGGAACTGTGACAACAAACAAGTAAGTCTATCGATTATATGTTCACGGTGCTGTAGCTGATCATCCGGTTGCGCCTCCTCAGCATTCACTAAATGCGGCTTAACACACTCTTTTTCCATCTTCTCCGTGCTTCGGGACATTTCATTACTTGGTTGTTCTTAATGCACTATCACAGTACTAGTGTCATTCATTCTTTAAACTTTACTTTCGATGTTTCTCTTCTGGGATTTAGGTTACATTTTGGCCCGCTGTTGGGCATTCTTAATACCTTTTGTGCATACTTTGCACACTATGAGACATGTTAATGTTATGCATATGAGCCGTCACATCCGTCAGCAACTCTGCTAGTGAGAGCATACGGGAATTGGACGGTTGAGTAAAGTGGTGCATCATGATTTACTGGCTGGGCCCTGCCAGTGGCCAAGCTGCCGCGTGGGAATATTTTCGTCGGGTCCTTGGTGCTTTTCTCCCTCACTCTCAACTCAAACCCTACCCACTACGGCCGCTACTACTGCATCTCTTGTTTTGAACTCTTGACTCGCATTATCTGCATGAACGATGCCTACAGCCATCTCACAGCCCACGTTGTTCCCTAGCCTCACTCCAAGCGGTCTTTTGGCTTTCCAGTTCTCGTCCTGGTATCCAAGGTTTGCCTCGAAGAGCATCAAATCCACCATCATAAAACCCCTCGGTCCAGAATTCTATGATTATCTGCGGTCGGACGGCGTGTTTTTGCCCGAAGGATCAGAAGACTTGTCAGTCTGCTCGGCTTTGGATCTTGCGTAGAACAGCATGGTGAACTCTGCAATCTTAGCCCGATGGCGAGTGCCCTTTCAGACGACGAAGACGGCTCGGAAGACGGAAGTGATAGCGACGGGGAAGAGCAGGAGCCGAGGAGGAATTTTGCCTTTCCGGAGCTCGACACAAGAATTAGAGATGCTGTGAAGGAATATGGTGCAGTATTCCCCAAGCTGAATTTCTCGTCCCCTAGAGTATGTGCTCCTCCTCTTATTCAGTGGCGTGTACTGAAGATCTTTCAGGATGCTGCATGGATGCTTCCACCGTCGAACCCGCTCAAGTGCACAGCACCTTCTGAAGTGTACACGCTCCTCAAGTCCTCAGATTTCGTTCTTCACGACTTAAACCAAGATGACGTCTTCGAAGGCTGTGATTCAGATACTGTTGCTCGTCCTCATTATGATTTGGAGTTGGTGTTGCGCAAGTGGTACCCGGTAGACAGAAGTCGCGAGCTACGGTGCTTCGTGAGACGGGAGATTCTGCTTGGTGAGTAATCAGTACGATCCTTCATACATCTTCCTGAGTAATTTGATGAATAGGTATATCACAGCGGGATCCTAACTACTACGACTTTTGGAACGAGCCTGGTACTCAAGCTAAGGTCTTGGAGGCCGTGACCAGATTCTGGGAAGAGAACATCAAGGGCAAATGGGAGGAAACAGACGGGAACTGTGAGTGTTGCCATTCCCAGTATCCACTCATATTCACTGGTTACGAACAGATACCTTCGACTTCCTCCTCACTCGCGACCTTACCAAGGGTCATATCATCGACTTTAACCCTTACGCCCCACGGACAGATTCGTTATTGTTCGAGTACGACGAGCTCTTGGATCTCCTTACCGAAGCCTCGTATGGCGCCTCTTCGGCGAATGGCTTCCAGCCCGTGCTTAAAGTAGTGGATTCTCGCAGTCATCCTGCTGCAGCACGTAATGCTCCTATACATCAACATAATATGGTTCCCATGGAAGCTCTCGCACTCAGCGGCGGTCGAAATGTGGAAGAGTTTGCAGAAGTATGGCAAGAACAGCTTCGCAGGTCTACCGCGGACGGACATACCGACGACGAGTCGTAGGAAGTTCGCAGCATACAAAGCTAATTCGCATTGTATACAATACTGTCACGAATACATGATAAAGCGCTCCACCGCGGAGGGTACTATATGATAGCGAGGAGGTGAATGCGTGCTTCTGTGAAACAACATCTCATAGTCCGCAGATCCTTAACCTTGCAACGCTGGGATCATGGTCGCTCGCCCTCGTACTGGAGCTGTTGGCCCAGCTATTCACGTGGATATGTTCTGCTTCAACCCGACGCAAGGCAACAGCAGGCGAGACGAAGACGTGGTCAAGCTGTTCGTTGAGGTTGTCGAAAACGTACGTGTATCTCTCTGCTGCGGGTATCTTGGTCAGATCGTCAACCTCGAAGAGAATGCCGTTGAACGCTTGGAAGACCGAGCGAGTCTGGATGTACTCATTCCAGTCACCTGCGACTATAATGTTCGCGAGGGGGTCCAGTTTCAGGAGAGACTTTACAAAGTTCTAGGTGAGGTGCAGGTTCAATGATTACTCGCTGCTTCATAATCAAAACAGGACTTACGGCGATAACTTCTACTTGTGCTGTACGCTGATCGACGTCACTGTTGATTGGTGGTCGAGGAGCTCCCTGGATAGATGACCCTCCCCCGGACTTGGACGCATCATGAACGTTGATGGTGTAGAACTTGTGTCCTGAGCTTGTTTGCCAATGCGCCACCAGCGGCTTACGACTCGAGTTCCATGCACTGTTCGTGGGGTCAATACGTCCTGGATTGAAGCTGCAAGTATAGTCAATAGGAAGCCGTAGCAGATCATATACGGAACGTACTTCAAGCCCACTTCAAGGCCAAATATGCCACCCCGGACTGGTTTGACGGCATCGAGAGGGCCTCCAGCGGGAGACCCGGTAACAAGGCTGATCTTCTTGGGATTGAACCTGATTATAGGGCGTTCAGTATCGCGATGACGGATTCCCACATCCTTGATGATACATACAGATACGCTGGGCGAATGTTTCCTCCTGGAACACCTCCGTCTAGGTCATTCTGGGGGTTAATCTCCGTGAAGTTGTATGCAACTCCGCCCTGGCTCGATATAGACGAGGCAAGGTTCGTCAATGTATCAGTGCCATCGACGACACCATTGTCCGTCTCGCCGCTGTTATCCTGGATTTCTTGTAGAAAGACGATATCAGGGCTGGCGAGGAAGTTGGCGATGTGGTTTGCGACGGAGCCAAGATGAGAAGACTTGGGGTCGAAGTTATCGACCTATGCAGGATCTATGTAAGCAGTTGAACCTCACCACGTGGCAGACCGGAACTGACATTATAATCACCAATAGTGATCGTGCAGGCGTCGTTGCTTGGGGTGAGCTTGGTCGCTGGTACGGTAGGGTCAGGGGTAGACAAAACGGACGGCGCAGTAAGAGGCAAGATGTAGTAGAATCCAAATCTTTTGGTACCCAGGTGAGCGTTTGGCCGTTTCTCCAAGACGGACTACCTACTGATATTGTACGACACCAGTTATGTCGGTCAAGGTCTTTCCGACGCTCACAGAAGGGTTCTTAGTGCCGTCGATGGGACTACCGATTATGACAGTTTCGGGACCACCGTCAGGTATACCGTCTGGGCCTACACGTTGGTGCAGTGAGCGATGCAGAGCGATTGTAACACTCGACGAACATACCGAATGCAAGCGTGATACCTCCGCGACTGTTCACGTTGTCCGCAGTCCAATCGCCCCTCACCCAGAACTCTTTGAAGTTATTACCGAAGCCAAGGGATACCGGCTTTGGCACGGTAACAAGTTGCCCTTCCAGACTCGACCAGAAATCAATGCCGTACTTGTCAGGCTGAGCGATTGGATTTACGACGTCAAGGTCGGTCTGATTATTGGGCACGCTCAAAAACCCGTCGCGACCTTTATCGAGGGAGGAGAAGTACCGGGTGGGAGGGCTGCAATCCTGTCCAAGGATGACGGGTGTTACAGTGTTGTTATGAGACAGCACTGTGATATTCGTGGGAGACGACAGTTCCGTCGCAGTAAGGTATGTTGGGTCGGCAGCAGGGCGAAATTCCTGGACTTTTCCTGACAATGTGATCAGGTCTCCGACATTGATTTCGTTCAAGACTGTCTTCGAGCTGGTGAACACAAAGAGGCCAGTGGATGCGGCAGTATTATTTGTAGCGGGCCCTTGAATATAGAATCCGCTGGAGCTTCCCGATGTCTATGTTATAAAGCCAGTTAGAATGCACTTCTTTGTCTGCAGAATTCCGGCATACCTTCACAGTCACGACACCAGTGACATTCTGTACCGTCTGGCCCACAAAAGGGGACTGAAACCCAGACCCTTGAATATCCGCGATACTAACAGAATATACGCCCGAGGCTAGTAAAGCAGCACACCAGCAAAAGCGTGTTAGTTCTGTTGCTGACAACATCTTGGGAGGCGTGACCGTCTGAGACCTGGGGAGTCCTGATCAAGCTGGCCCTCACCAGCCTCACCCACAAGCTGCCATTATTTATAGCTGAAATTGACAGGCACGTCGAGTCTAATCTCCATGCAGCGGAGGTTGTTGACACGACAGATCCCACATGCACAGGAAGAATGTGGGCTCTTCGACATCAATGGCGTTAAGCCACTTTGACGCCACCCGCCGCAAATTGTACCGGTCTGGCCTATCAGTGTACCTCAACGTATCAGACGTTTCTCTGGCCGTGAGCTGCCGGGAACAGCAGAAGTGTCTGGTGAAGGAAAACTATGCTCAGTTTACAGAAACTGAGTGCCGCTGCATGTGTAAACACCCTTCCCTGACAGTTCAAAGCGGCAGCTGTAGTAGGTGGCACCAAGTTGCACTTACTTTACTGTTCATTTCATCACTTCGGTCTCGTCATCAGAGCAGCATTTATGAGCAAAGATCGCATGCATTGCCGGGCAGTATAAGTAGATACAGACAGGAATACTGCACTCGGACTGTCAGTAGGGATGCAACTCGATACTACTCTGTATGTTATGTACCACTAGGTTAGCCTGCGAACGCGCCGTTTCATATTGTGTAGTCTACGTGTACCGTCAACCATGGCAGCTTCTTAGTTCGAGATAGCAGCATGGCACTGGTTGTTTTGCTGGTCGCAGGCACTGACGGCGAATCCTCCACCGCTGTTGGCCTTGTTGGCGCACTGGTTGTGTTGGATATCGCATGAGCGGCCGAGAGCGGCGCCAACGTTCAAGAAGTCATCGCTGCCTTCAACAACAAAGCCCCGTCCGCCCTTGGTGACGGCAGGAGCAGCGGCGCCACCGACTGCAAGATTTTGTGAGATTCAAGGTATTGCATAGAACGGCTTGTACTTACGAGCACCAGTGAAGGTTTGCAGGTTCTGGCCATCGGCAGCGGCAGCGGCAGTTGTGGTGGCAGCAGCGGCAGCAGCTGTAGTAGCAGCACTGAGATCATAATGGCGCATGAGCGGCGTTACACAACTTGATCATGGAGGACTTACGCTGTAGCCGTGGCAGCAGCATCGGGTGTCACAGTGACAGTGACGGTAGCTATTGAACGACTTCAGTACCACCACCAGACGCAAAAAGTCATAGATACTCACCACAGCTCGCAGAATCATCAGTAGAGGAGCCAGCGGCACTATATATGTCATTCTTTTAATGGCAGTTCGCGGACGAAACAAAAAACCACTCACGCGCTGCCAGAGCTGGAGTTGTTGCCGGAGGAAACACCCGCAACGGCGGCGTTGATCTCATCCGCAGTGGCATCCTCTACAAGCAAGTTCTGACTGATGATACATCCCTGGGCATCATTTGCGTCATCGCAAGTGTTTCCTACATGATAATTGAGCTACACGCTCGCTGAGTAAATTGAACTGGCAAACTTACCCTTGGCGGTAGCATCATTAAGGTCCCCAGGCTTGAAGGTACCGGATTTGAGCGCATCCTGAGGATTGCCACCGATAGAAGCAATCTGCTTGGCCAACTCGAGTGTGATAGCCTTGTTGGTAGCAGCGGCGTTAGGAGAGGCGGGATCCTGATGTTGAGACAGTGCCGCAATCTCAGGGTTGGTCGCGGTCTGTGTGCAGGTGGCACTGGCCAAGCCGACCTTTCCGGTGTTCCTTTCGAGAGCACGGAATATCAAGGCGTTGGTCATACCCTGAAAGAGATGTGAGAATCCGCCGATTTTGGTTAGAAGGGAATAATCGTACCTCAACATCGCCGGCAGCCTTCGCGTTGGTGAAGGCTTGGTCGGCCGTGAACATTTGCAAGCAGTCAAGATCCTAGATATCTCATAAGACTAGGCAACAAATCGTCGTAGACGCAACTTACAGTGATCTTGCCAGCACCGGCCGCGGCAGCAGCATTGCCCAACAGACCAAAGACAGGGTCTTGGATCTGGTTAGGGTTGTTGAGCTGAAGCGAGGTACGGACTGAACGGAGCTGGGCTTCATGGGAGTGCTCTGGGGGTAGGAAATTGATCAGTGACAGAACCCACCAGGTGGTCAGATATTTGCTTACCTTGAGGAACTTCACGCCTGTAGATGGGGGCGGCAGAAACGGAACTGAGGAGGGAGTAGACAAACAAAGCGGCGAGGCTATAGCGGGACATGGTGGGCAGAGAGTATTTCAAGAGGGGTGTGCAAGGAAGGAAAGACTGAATTCTGTTCGACAGACGGGCTAGAAAAAATAGGCAGTTGCAAACGCCAGCGACCTGTGAAACAGTCAGATATCATGAATGGGACAGACGTGACGACGATGACGATGATGATGAACTCACAAGAAAAGAGAGTGAAGTCAAGACCCGGTCTTGGAAATGAAGAAGTGCACCCTAGGTGTACAGTGGAAAACAATGCGCGAAGGCTCTGAGGAACCAAGAGACGAGATGAGTCCCCTTTTATATTCTGTTTGCCCTCTCAATCGCATCTTTGCCATCGAAAACATAATGAACCCGTTGCCAGGGTCCAAGTACGATGCTGACCGTGAATGCCTCGGCATGCGTTAACCCACTATGATTATTGCTTGCGTAGGATGAAGACAAATGAACTCCGCATGTCGGTATTACGGAAAGCCAATAAGCGAGTGACACTTCTTTGGGGCGAGCCAAGGCCCGCTGGTCCGTCGTGATGATAAGGATTCATGGTGTTGTGGCGACGGTCGCCGTTGCGACCGCTGGGCAAGAAGCTGGTCAGAAAGTTCTGACGAGAAGTTGTGAGTAATACCTGCCATATTGGGCAACCGTCGTAATCGTCGTGGAGGGCAACGTTGCGGGCTTGTACGGGAGCCAGGGAGCTTCTTAGTGATCGTATATGGAGTGCAACAGCTCTATTCTGTCTGCTTAAAAGGCTTTAGACTTGTAACGAAGGTTGGCTGAAGGAACTCGAAGCTACCCTATAGTTCATCTCGGTCGGAAGCAAGGGGTAACAACCGCCGGATCAATTCAGGAGTCAGGCACGATTGATGGGATATTCTCCGAAGCTTAGGCTCGCGGTTACTTACTGCACGCGTTATACTGTAGACACGGACACGGACATGAGGTATGAGATGGAGGAGAGGAACTACGAGGTCGAAGCACGCATGGGGGCCCTCAGACAATTGTACGACGCATGAACCTGAACGCTGAACGTTGAGCGCTGAACCCTCACTACTTAGGTGAGCACAAGGCATCCGATGCAAGTCCTCGCCCCGCTACACAGTAAAACCCTCTCCTTTGGGTGGCATAGCCGTGATATAACCGGAATGAACGTAAAAGTATGGTATGTAGGAGCTTATCGCGTTGCGATATAGCTGAGATTTCTATCCTCGCGAAAACAGTCGATATGTTAGACTGGCACATCCCATGAAGTAACATCGTACATCGTATTCTGTGATAATGTAGCAAGTAGAAAGACTCATGAATGAGGAGTGGCCTTGAGAACCTTCGCCCACTCGCCAGCGACTGTTATACTGCTGTCGAAAGCCTTCTATAGGACATAATAAGAGCGAACATCAACAATTACCTTTTGGATACTGAGAAGAACGACGTACAATTGCAGTGTCAAGGTTCTTCTTGACAACAGTAGCCTTGTCACGAGATGACTTGCCATCCGGGAGTTTTGCTAGTACAGCTGCCGCGGTAGACTTAATCGCGGCCAGGTCGGCGTCGAGTGTCCCCGCAACGGAGGTACCATCCGCTCCAACCAGTTGAAAGAAGTTGCCGACCGCCTTATCCAGATCCGTGCTCTCCTGGTTGGTACCTTTGAGCGACCTCTGAATGACGGTCTTTTTCTATCGGAGAACGTCATGAGTTGTGCAGAGAGGGCCATCGGCTCTTGCTTACCCTATTGTTGACAGTTGCCTCCAAGAAGTTTAGGTTCTTCACAGCACTGATGTGCGCTGAAGCATTATCCAATAATTTAGCCTTGCTCTGAGCACTATCTGCTGCGACCAGTGCGACCATAATGTTGCATATACCGGAACGTTGGGCGACGCTGTCGAGAAGCTGAAGCTCGACGAGGTGGTCTAGGATGAATTCATGATCGTTAGCGTATTACTAGCGTAGGAATCGCACGATCAAGCACTGACCACATTGCCCTGTGGCGGGTCCGGTCTTTAGCTCATCGCCCTGGTAGCAAAGAGGTAAACGAAAGATGCACGGTGAATAGTGAGAAACCCTACTCACAGTCAAGGTGACTTTGGCGATGGTCGATGGCGGAGTCAGCGCAAACTTCACACCTGTAGGTATGCAGTCGCCTTTGTTGACGAGTGCCCGGAAGTCCAACCCACAGACGGCATCTCGCTTCCCAAAGAAATGAAGGGTGGAATTCAATGGTGCAGCGAGCGCAGAGGTGACAGCGAGGAAGACGGTGAATGTAGCGGTGAATGAGCGCATAATGAAGCGAGTGTAATGATGGAAAGGGGAGTATTAAAGAGATGTAAGATGGAGACGTGCAGTCGTTCGTGAAAAGGGAAGGGGTAGCGGGGTGATACTGCCAGAGTATGCAGATTTACGACGTCTCTGCTCCACCTTTATAGGCGTCGCCCCAGGTGTCGCAGAGGAAGCGTTCGTAGTGCATTGCCTTCCCCTTCCGAACATCTGCTCGTCGCGAGCTATGCCAGCAAATTCTCGTGTTTGAGGTCAGCCCGGACATGTCCTCGGGCTTCTCAAACGCGCCCTTTAGCGCATACATGAATGACCCGCAGCGCTCTACCTCGGAAGTTCCGAAAGACGTAGAGCACAGCGATGTACCGCGAGAGTCGCATCACCGTTTGACTCTCTCCTTGCATACATGAAACACAACTCGAGACCGTACTGTATTGAAGCCAAGAGTGGAGGCATTGCACGCATCACCGACAGACGTCTCATGTTCTGCCAGTTTGCAAACGCTGGTGAACTTGTATCATGATGGAACGCCTGCTCTTTGTATTAACGAATTTTGGAAGTTGGCGAGCAGAAATAAAAGCATTACCCGTCTATCGATGGCCCTATGATTGGCTGGACTGTACACCGCCCTGGCATCTAACACTGTGACCTATGTAGGCGGCTGCAGATAAACCAGAAGACAAAGGTGGAAGATCTAGACAGAAATCATCCGAGGCTGAAGGCGCTGGCAAGCGCTGTTATAGCGCCCGTAAAGGCACTTAACGCTCGCCTTCGTGGCGGCCACGTGGTCTCACTGACGGGACCGTACGTGGCCGGGGTCCATGGCAACCTACCTTCCTCGAAATACCATGGACCACATTTGAGGGTCCCAGTGTAACCCAAGGTTTCAGCCTAACTCAGAAGGAAAACGTATTATTTCATCCTCGGTAAGATGCCTTCCAGTTGCACGGTTGTCATGACCCAATGCCAGTGGCGAGATTTTCCTGACACGTCTTGTCTGTTTCAGGTCGGTGTATTGCCAAGCATGTCGCATGCTATCTTCAATTTGGAGGAAATACTGGACCATGTACTCTCCATGGCCAGGGAAGGTTCTGATCCCGACAGGCCAACTCTATACGCTGCCGCGCGTGTAAACACACAGTGGTCCGCCATCGCGCTGAATTACCTCTGGTCGGATATGACACTCCAACATCTGTTATACTTTCTAGGTTACCATAACAGGAAATACGTTAGTCTGCTCGTCCATTGGCATGTCATATCCGATGTACCAACTGACGCACACCCCATGTTGTGTTGCAGCCACGATGCGGCAACTGCAGCGAACCGGTCTTTCGGAAGTGGCTCGCACGAGCGATTCGGTTCGACGAGTTTTATGCTCACCGGGTTCGCCACATGTTTCTCGGGTTCAAGTACACAGATATGCTCTGTGAGCACTTCACTACCACCCTATCCACCATCCCTATCTTCAACATGCCCAAACTTCGCACACTCAAATTGAACATCTACCCCCTTCCGCACAATCTCGCGTTATCTCGCAAGTTTCTCCAGCCCACGTTGAGCAGGCTGAGCTGCAAGATATGCAAGCGAGTTGGGATGATCGTTTATCCCACAGTCAAAGAGGTTCTCAGTATCTTAGACACCCTCGTAACCGCACGGAGCGTCTCATACTTTAGACTGCGGATCTCGTTGCCTCGCGAAATTCCCGCGCAGGCCTTCGTAGACGCGTTCACTGGCATGACGAACCTCGAAGAGGTGGACTTACCACCGTACCTGCTCTCTCCCACTCTCATCTCTGCCCTCTCAACGCATCCGAGTCTTCGGAGGATAACTTGTGTTACGCGCCCTACTAGGAGCCCACGAGGGGGCAAATTTTCTCCTTGGGATGGCTCGCTCGGTGTCGACTTCAACGGTCCGGCACCCTTACCAGCTGACCGCTTCTCAGATCTCACCCACATCTCACTCTGTGTTCCACTCGAACTTGCATCAAGTCTTCTGTCAGAAGGGTTCAGTGCTAACATCCTGATCTCCATCAACATTATGCTGAGAGACCTTGCCGAACCAGGTCAAGTTTCGTCCTTCGCGAAGCAGGTGTCGAGACGATACACTCGATTGCAGCAGTTCCGACTTTCTGCTCCGGAATTCGACTTTTCTAGTGCGATGCATCAAAGGGGCGCTCCGCGACTTCTCTGGTCGAGCCTCCGCCCTCTACTTGAGTGTATCGATATGCAAGACTTCGAGGTGTTCTGGCATACTGTTGTCGTGATCACAAACGACGATATAGTAGAAATTGCTGAAAGCTGGCCCAAGCTGCGACGACTAGCACTGGAAGGTGTCGACCCACAGAGCGTCGACGAAGAAGCTATGCTTTCTCTCGATTGCCTACTTCCGCTGGCGCAGCACTGTCCTGGTCTATCACATCTTTCCTTGCATCTCTGCTCCGTGCTATCAGACGACGCAGAGGAGGAGATGAGGAACCCAGAGGGATGGCAATACCCGAATCGCAGCCGTCCAGCCATCTTCCCGAATATGGAGGACGTAGTATTCCATCTCGGTCTACCCGTTCCTCCCGCTCACGAAGTCCTACGCATCGCAAGTCTCCTCGGTGAGGCCTTCCCCGCGACATGCGTCGTAAGGTGCCCATATTTGTACAAGTGCGAGCGAGTATCGCTGGATTCGGGGATGTTCAACCAGTATACTTCCCCTGGCGCAGAGCTGACGAGCTGGCAGACTCGTCAATTGAACATCATGAAGTTTTGGCAGTCGGTTATTTGGACGCTGCCTGACGGAGCGTGTAGAGTTCGCGTGCAAGGTGACTACGAGCCTCGATATTCGTAGGGTGCCGTCATTAATTGGGGATGGATGCCTTGAGGACTGAGGACTTGGCGCATGAATTAAGGACACGGATAACCACGTTGATTCTCTTCTTGTCTTGTATAATACGTTAGGGTGGGTTTGGTAGGCTCGTTCCCAGCCGCTTTCGGATCAGTCGTACCTCTGGGTTTGGATTCTTTTTCTTTCGTGTATGTAAGAAATACTAGTGTAATATTACTATAGACTTGAATCCACATTTAGCGTACGCTTGAACGAACGACGTAAGTAAACCAAAAGGGATATCGATTTCAGCACGCATACTACCGTGACTCAGGCTACTCCGGGTACTTAGGACCCCAGACCACTCCCGAGCGCTTGCATTCCATTACTGGACAATTCAACGCGGCTTACCAAAGTCTGCCAACTCCATATACAAGAATTATAGCAAATCTATACTCCTGTGGTGATTCTTTCACCCGAACAGAATACGAGAGCATCTAGCGTCACAGCATCATGAACAAGTCATCGATCCCGCTACCAAGTTTCAAGTTCGACATCGCACAAATGGAGTCGGCTTTCAGTTACCTCACGCGAGGGTTCGAGTGGTTGAGCACTCGCAGCAACCACGAGTTCGACAGGTAAATATGACTGCTGCTATCGACGTTGAGCGATCTCATTGAGATCCCATACGACATCTCTAGCCTGAGTGCGTCTCCAAAACTCAACTCATGGGTGCGTGCCATATGACAACCACCCCCAGTTTTGTGACCGCGTGTGTTACTGACATGTTTCCGATAGCTTCAGTTGGAATCCGCTGCGGTCGAGAACCTAGTGTCCGCTATTCGTGGCTCCCAGAATCGTATTGCAGGCATCAATCGACTTCCTGAAGAAATACTCGGTTATATCTTCGAGGTTTTGGCTGATCTAGTTCGAGATGGCCCCGAGATGAGACTCAGAAGTAGCTGGAGAAATCTACCACAAGAGAGGTGGCTTCAAGTAAATCTGGTATGTCGCCATTGGAGGCGTATCGCGCTGTCACGTCCAGCATTGTGGACGTGCATTTACTTCGGCGCACCAAACAAAGACGCATCTGGCAACGACCTGACAGCAATGAGCCTAGGACGATCGGGCATTCTACCATTGTCGGGATATTGTATAGGAGATCCCACTACGTGTGGTCGTTGGATTGATCATGCAGAACGCTTCCGAGAATTGCGCATCTCCGGTCCATGGAGGTCCATTCACGACGTCCCCGACTCCCGCCCATCGGTATGGGCGGAGAAGACTCCGTCACTAGAGGTTCTAGTAGTGGAAAATAGCCCTTCATTGTTCGATGATTTCGAAAGTGACGAGTCACCCACGTGGACGCTACCTCATCTTCGCACACTGATATGGACAGGACATTCTGAAAGACACCTTGGAGTGTTCGGGAATCTACGCCGGCTAGTCCTGCTGAGCACCCCCATCCCTTCGGCAAGAGACCTTATTGACACACTGGCAGCGAACCCCTTCCTCGAAGATCTCATTATACATTCTGTTGAGTTCTCAATACCCATCCACGAAGAGGTGCCAGTGGGTGCAATATTGCCACAAACATCACCTAAACTCGTTCTACCTGCACTGAAGCGTATGGACATCTCCGTAGCAGGTCCCCCATATCTGTTCTGTCTACTCGATCGCCAATTGGCCAAACGTAGCGGGATTGCCCGTTCGTTCTCATTTACGGCAAGCGGGGAGCTCGTCAACTTCCCCTCGCTCTTGGTCAGCGAAGATTCGGGGGTTCATGTCGATCGCGTCTACGTGAACGGAACGCGTCTCATCGCCTACGATGACAATTCCACTTTGTCTTTCTATCATATGCACACGGTTCAAGACCAGCATGAGGTGGAAGATAGCACTATGCAGCTTCAGTTCTCTTGGATGTTGAACATGCTCAGGCGCTCACAGCTTATTCGAGAGCTCTGGTTGTCGATATTGCTACGTGACAACGAGGACATTTATAACTCGCTCGGACTTCTACAAGATGTAGAACGACTTGTCCTCGTTGTCGATGACCCCTATAGGTCTTGGCTGGACTTCCTCGCCGACAATTCTACCTTCTTGCCGTCTTTAACCCACCTTCATGTGGATATGGTCTCTTCAAGTTCCCTGTTCAGTCCCCGACTGGTCTCAATCATCAAGCTACTTCTAGCAAGAAAGAAGACTCCCTGTCCTATCCGCTCATTGCATGTTGTCCAAGGAAGCGACGAACCCGATCTCCCACTCACCGCCGCCGATCTGGCCCCTTACGTTGATGTGGTGACGATCGAGACGGTCGACTCCGAGGAATCTCGCGAACCTCTGCACCTCAGAATGGGGCTTCCGGCCGTGTTCACTACTCCTTCTCCCATCCACACATTCTGGGAAGGGTGGACTGGTCCTCCTCTTCCTGTTTATGACATGGGTTGGGACGTGTAAGGGATGGATGCATTGTCGATGGACTTTGCCTTTGCTGCAAATTCTCTCAATACACACTCTTCCTCGTTCCATCTACGTACACCGAACCGTAGTGTAAATTGCGCTCTCATCACACACTGCGAGCTGACTTCGATGAATTAAGTTTTTATTGTACAACAACTTTGGAAAACTCTATTCGATGCGACAAGGAGGAGAAAAAGGGGGATGTTATACAATTATTCGCTTTGCTTTCGTACTCGTACTCTTTACTTTCACACAATCAATCATGTCCAACCAATCGCAAACTCGAGACCGAAGAGGCTTATGCGGTAGTATCGACGCCGATGGCGACGTACTTGTTCGTCTTGCCCGAGAGCTCGGCCTGGACCTTGAGCGCGCGGGGAGCGTCGTGTCGGGGCATGATGAGCTCGACGAGCTGGATCTTGTCAGCCTTGGCGAACTCGGGGTTGTCGAGGAGGTTGCTGAGCTCGGTCTTGGTGGTGACTGTGTACGACTTGCAGGTCTTGCCCTCGACACCGCCGAAGGTGGACAAGAGGCTCGTCCAGTTCCTATAGAATCAAACGAGTATGAGTGGAATGCTCAGCGAAGGTATGAAGCGAGACAAACGTACCAGTTAGTGATGTCGTTGTACTTCCTCTTCTCACCGTGGAGGTAACGCTCGATCGTGTAGCCGCTATTGTTGAGCACGAATATAATCGGCTTGAGTTCCATGCGCTGCATGACGGACAGCTCCTGGACGGTCAACTGGATCGAACCGTCACCAACGAACAAGATCGTCCTGTTCTTGCCGATATCGCGAGCAGCGACGGCAGCTCCGAGAGTAGCACCGACGGTCCAGCCGATAGAGCCCCAAAGGATTTGAGAGACGAAGACGGCGTCCTCTGGTAACGGGATGTCGATGGTACCGAAGGATGAGGTTCCGGTCTCGGCGACGACGACATCGCCCTTCTCGAAGAACTGGCCAACACGCGGCCACAGCCAGTTCTGGCTGATGACCTCGTCGGACTCTTCAGGGACGGGGGTGACGAACTTGGGCACGGAGAGCTTGAGTGCCTCGGAAGCGTAGGCGGCGAGACGCTCGGTGAGCTTGGGGAGAAGGTGCTTCATGCCGATACCGTGGTAGACAGCGTATTGAATCTTGGTGTGGTCGGAGTGGAGCTACAAAGTTCGTCAGTTAGGAATACCTCGGATGCAGAGTTGACTATACTACGAACCTCGACTGTGCGGCTCGTGGGGATCTGGTAGGTGAAGTTACCGGTGTTGAAGTCAGACTTCACACCACCGACGGTGATGATGAGCTTGGCGCTCTCGACCTTTTCCCTGACCTCGGGACGAGAGATCGTTCCGACGTAGATCTACAGATACGGTAGTGATTAGAGAGGATCAGGTACGAGCAGGCACAGATGTGTACTTACACCGCCATAGCGCTCATAGTTCTCAGAGATCGCAGACTTGCCCATGGGAGCGGCGTAGACTGGAAGTTTCGTCTTCTTGATAAACTCCGTGGCTTCCTTGCGAACACCATGTCGGATGGTGCAGGCATCGAGGAGAATGACGGCGTCGTTGTTGGCTTCCTGAACTAACTTGACGATTTCGTCAAGAACGTGGCTTTCGATCTCAGTGTCGTTCTGGGGCGGCTGGACGTTGAGGGGTGTGAGAAGACGCTTGCGGGGGACTTGCTGGTGGACGAGGTCGGTGGGGAGCATGAGGTAGGCGGGGCGACCGAGAACGACACATTCGGTGAGAACGCGGTCAATCTCAGCTGGGGCGGTGGAGACATCCTGAAGAGATCCGTGGGAGATAGCGAATTGCTGGGCAGCGATGTGGTATGCGTCGAAACGACCATCTCCGAGAGTGTGGTGGAGCATGGGCTTCGTCTTCTGCTGAGTAGTGGAGGGGACACCGACGAGGTGGAGGACGGGGACGTGCTCGGAGAAGGCACCGGCGATACCGTTGGTGGCGCTCAGCTCACCGACACCGAAGGTGGTGAGCAGAACACCGATGCTGCCCTCCTTGACACGAGCATAGCCGTCAGCAGCGTAGGAGGCATTGAGTTCGTTACTGCAAGGGACGATCAGTTACATCTAGGAACGCGCGCCTGAAGGTTGAAGCGAGATAGCACTTACCAGTTGCCCGCCCACTCGATTTTGGGATGATCCTCGACGTAATCGAGGAAACCAAGATTGAAATCTCCTGGAAGACCGAACATGGTCTAGAAGACATTGTTAGATGAGCAGATTGACGCGGATCAGTGTGGAAGAGTCGCGTACCGAGACATTGAGTTGAACGAGACGCTCCAGGAGATAATCGGCAATGGTGACTGAGTCGCCTGCTCCTGGGATCTGGTCGGCGACCTGCATGGTCGTGAGCTCATGTTTGAGTCGGTTGACGGCCGCCTGGAGCGACGCGACTGTTTGAGTGGACATGATTAGTTGATAAGGGGGGTTGGGGAGAGACTCTAAGTTGGACTCAGTGCCCGTCTAGTTGTCTATGCGATGTCTAGGGTGGAAGAGGTGAAGGTGGTGGTGAAGGGTGAAGACGTCGGCGAGTGAGTTTTTATAGGGTTGGATGCTTGGATGGGGACTGGGTGGCGAGGTGGTGGTGGTCTGGAGCAGAAAGGACACATGGGCCTGGTGTTTGTCTCCCCGAATTTATATCGGCCAATCCAGCCAAGGCTCACTCTTCCTCGAGCTCAATGACGCTGCTCGCTACTCACACCGGCGAATGTACTCGCATTAGCCTTGTACGCTACCAATCTACATGTCCTTGCCACGAAACCACCGCTGCTCGTCGAGCTCGACGACGTCGGCGTCGCCACGGAAGACAGCGGGACATAACGAAATGATGCTTTGGAGTAGAGATTATCTCTCCGTGTCTGGGTCAGATAGACGCCTGCGGCAGTGGCGTCCAGACCAGGCATCGACCAGTACAGCCGCAACTCGTCAGCAGCGTGTGCAGTCTCGCCCAGCCTGTGTCTGAGTCGCCGTCGCACTAGACTGCGACTCGTTGTTCGACGGCATATGTTCGTTCGTGAAGAAAAACTTTAACCTTGAGCCTTACGTGCGAGCAAGGGCGCAGACATCCCCGAACTTGCGCCAGCGGCTCCTCCGCATCTTCCGCTCCGAGATGAGATCCCCGCACAGATCGCTTATACCGACGTACCACACCTCAGCCGCATCTGGCAGGTATAAACGTTCCCCGTCGTCGCGCACTCGAGATATGTTTTCACGACATACACGCCCACGATATTTTCTGCGACGTAGCGAGATTCTCCGGCGGCTGACATATACCCTCGGACGTTCGGACGACGGTCGTCTTTATCGATGCTGCATCAGTCAACTACCATCTGCTAATGTGTTCCGAGGCGTAAAGAACACACACAGCTATCTCAAAGAGATGATTGATTGGGTAGCCAGACATACTATTGCGCCTCTTCTACTATGCTGATTGGTGGACTACTTCCGCGAGGCGTTGGATATGAGCAGGATCAGATTGTGTTTAGGGGTTGCGGTCACACCACTGCGATTACTCGCCGTTTGTTCTATATGGTCTGCACTTACCCTTGCCGGTTGCAATGCAAGCAGAAGTTGTAGTCCCTGATCTGCTCGTATGCACTCTGATTGGCTTACGATCGTGTAATCTAATCTAATCTCTGTGACTGTCCATGTATCGATGCTTCTTTCGTCCAGTCTCCGTTTGAGCTTCATCAAGTTCGTCAGAGATGAATCATTATTGACGTCTGGGATATGGGGTCTGATACATACCTAACGCTGCATTCGCAGTTATACCCGCTGAAGCGAGCTAGCGATCTCAGTATGCAGCCAACTTGAAGTACTGTGTAAGTCTGCCGCCTTGAAGGAAGAACTATGCAATCGCCGCAGATCCCTACTGGCCTTCGTGTCGTTGGCACTGCGGCCAGAAGCCCTCTGCGTTGTTCAGTCCATGGCTTTGCTATGTCTTAACATCACAGTCGAAACCTCACTTAACGCCCGACTTGCTCACGAGAATCGTGATTCTTACTTAAGTAAGTCTTAAGTTCCTGCGAACTGGACTTCTCATGTCGATGATGCGCGTACAATCAGAGCCCTGAGACCTGGGTGGTCCGTGAGTCTGCAGGCAGTTTGGCGTATCACTTTAAGCTCTAAGAGCCACAAGTCCCAGTAACTTGAAGACTCGTAATAAGTACTTAGCTTGGGAATCGGCGTGCGAGTCGCCAACCCAGGATCCCAAAGACCCACTACTCAGAAGGTAGCGGGAATCTTGTTGCGCTAGGTGATGTTAGTCATATTGGCTGATCCGCATTAAGCAAAGTGTGAAAGGATCACACCAGTACTCAGGCTGGCGGTTGTCGGAAGCTTCACTATACCCCACCTACCGCCATATCTTCGGACTCGTTTTCAACTCTAAGACCACATTGCCAAGGATCCAGACCTATCCTACAGGGTAATACAAACAGTTGCTCGCGCTTGAATAGTCGTTGTCGAACATACATTTGCTATACTTATCAATGACTGACGTACATATACGGGGACTCACGATGACCAAGCACCCGGACTTCACACGTTTGATTGGGGACTGTGAGGATCACCGATGCTAACCTCCCTCAAGTCCAGCGGCCTGTGGGAGAGAAGACGTAAACAACTGGCACTCGTTACAGTCAAGTTTCGTAGGCCAAACCACAAACCTACCAATACTCCGCGAGCGGTGAAGGACGCCTCGGAGGAGGGCCTGTCCACCCATCCCAGTAGGCGTGTACCGGAGAAGGAGATGTAAATGCCTCAGGTAGCTTCATCCTGCGATAAATAGGCTCGCGAGACTCCTGAGAGTCGACGACCTCCATTGTCAACGAGTCCACGTACGGATCCAGTACTGCGGGGGTGAGCATAGGGTCCATATCGTCGACAGTCTTTACGATGTGCAATGACTGAATTGGACAAGGAGTTGACATTCTCGCTATGAGTAATTTGACGATTGAGTCCACTGGCGGTCGGAGGAGGTCCGCCATGTCGAGTTGTATGTGTTTCAAGGAGGGCAGGGCGTTTGGATGTTTGGCGAGTATGTCAATCCAGCTCCTGGATCGTTCGTCAGAAACGACGACGAGCCGTTCTACGTCTCGTAAAGACTCGAGCCCGTCAATCCACGCTCCCCGACCCGGTTCCTGAGCCTGCGTAGAGAGCCAGAGTTCTTGATAGATATGTGGCTTCAAGCTAGGGAAGCACTGAGTCTCTATAGAGAGCCAGAGTTCTCGAATGGGTTGTGACCTAGCGAGCATTCTTATAAAGCCTTCGAAATTTGCGTAGGAACAAGGTCCTATCTGCGCTGGAACCTCATATACACCATATGAATTTACTATGTGGTAGAAAGACCAGACCGAGGCGTCGTTATACGCAACAAGGCGCGTTCCATCGGCGTAGAGACAATCGGCGTGGTCGCCCGAGTCTTCAGCGATCTTCAGTGAATCGAAATCTAGCAACTCCTCGTTCATTGAGAAGGAAAAGGAACGGATAAGACCGCGCCTTTGGACTATTTTGCGGCAAAGTAGCCAGCATTGCTCTGGAAAGTCTACTTCCTCAATACTGAGACGCTTCAACACAGATAGGTTGGCTGTAGGTAACATTTGTACCCATGCAGGATCTTCCATAGCTCGACGGATGTCTCTTAGATCGGAGAAGCGGAGCCCACTTATGATGAGCTCTTCGAGGAGGGGATTCTCTACCAGTGTTTCCAGCAGGCTTTCCACGGAGGGTGCGAACGTGTCTTGCAGGACGAGCTGACGTAAGTTTCCAAACACTCCGGGTCGCGGGTCAGGACGACCCTCCCAGATGAGTGTACGGAGATGCGATAGCCGCCACCTTGAACTATGTCGTGTCAGAGGAAAGTGAAACGTTGAAGACTGGGAGTTTTTCACTGTTAAAATCTCAAGTGATGGAGTCTTCTCTGCCCATACCGAAGGGTAGGTATCACGTAAGGCGAGAGAATTGCGTGGGATGGCAATGTGCATCTCTCGAAAGCGTCCTATATGCTTCTCCCAGTGACGAATCGTTGAAGGACTTCGCGCCAAAAACCCCGTAAGTGGCAAAGAGCCAACGCGCTGTGGGCTCGCATATGAGAGCTTGCTGGCCAGGCTTTCTGTGCCTGGATGCTCGAGCGCACCGACGTAAATATACGTCCACAGCGATGGACATGATAAAGCGACCTGCCGCCAATGGCGACAGACGAAATTTACGTGAAGCCACCGTTTCTGCGGTACCTCTGTCCAGTGGGTTCGGAACCTCATCTCTGGGTTGCTTAGTACGGACGCGACCAGAGATTCGAAGATTGAACCAAGCATCTCTACGGGAAGCCGATTGATGCCTGAGAGGCGGTTCTGTGTACTACGAATGGAATATACTAGGTCTTCGACGGCGGGAGAGCCAGCTTGAAGCTATCGGACAGATATCATGAGGGATGTGAACGCGTGAACACGGTGGCGGACATACCCATGAACTGAGATGATGAGACGCACTAAAGTCGTAGCATTTATGAGATTAATCATACGCAGTACGTCGCAGTGGTTCCACTTACCTGTTGAACTCGCGACTACCGCAGCGACTCAACCACTGGAAGCCTTGCGTAAGATAATTGAAAGCTGACTCCATCTGCGCGATGTCGTAAGAATCGGGCGGCGATGTGAAGTTTTCCATGATATTGTGACGTTAGGAAATGGGTTCAACAGTGATATGAGTTATTTTGAAAGATGGGACGACAACGAATATGGATGTGAATGTAGAAATATGCCGAAGTGGTGGGATTCTGCACAGTCACAGCGGATTCCGAGCCCGACAAACGCGCGGGAGTGGTCTGGTTATGTAGCTCGTTATTATGCTTCAAGTTGGCTTTGACGGTATCACGTTGTACGGAGTTCGCGGCGTGCGTGAAACTGGTTGGATCGTCGAGATCGGTGAGAAGGTCAGAGTAGATGAGCAATCGAGAGCTGACGCGCATAAGTACCGGTGCCGTAATATACCTTAAGCGCTTGGGAGTGGTCCGGGGTCTTGGTCGACGTCCATTCGCACTGTGCACCCAATATAACGTGAAATTCACTAACTGAGGTATAGTGCGCATGACTGACCTGGTTAGTGAATTGCACTAAATCGTGAGCGAAGTTCACTAAGAGGCATCAGCGAGACTCACTATTCATTGAAGAGACAGAATTACGGACTTTTTGAACACACTTCACTAAACGCTAGCGCCGTCTCAGTGGCGCTGACGTTGGTGAGAAACACTATCGTAGTTAGTGCAAAACTTGAACGAAATCGTCGAACTGTTTTACTATTATATATAGTGAGACTCACTCGCCGTAGTGAGCGAAGTTGTCAATTTTCTCGCCAAACTATTTACTGTCATTGTCAGCGATGTTGACTGAAACGACGCCAACTTTATGGCCACATCGCTGTTCAATCCGATTGGTTCATTTCTCATTATTGCGACCTTTTAAACAAGCAATACTCGCAAGACGGATGCTATAAATCTGATTTATTGAACGTACAACAACAACGAGTACAGAACGGAACCGAGTATCCCTGAGCGTGAGAACGAAAAGAAGCGTGCCCACTGGCAGCACCTGCATCGCTTCACCCACGCCTCTTCGTCGACTTACTCAACGACTCCCGTAACGCACTCACTGCTGAAGGAGTTCGGGGTCGATGTTGTGGTCCTCTTCTGCTTGACGTACCTGGTTCGCGTGTGCGATGCGCCTATGACGATGCTGAAGACCAATCACTTGGGCTTGTTTACCTTGATGGCTCCGTTGTTGGTGAGTGGTCTTGTGGTTGCGGTGTGCCCCCTGGATGACTCCGTGCTTAATCAGGCTCTTTCGACGATTGTATAACGCATGCTGCATCATCAGGTCAGCTGGCCATGTCCGTTGGAACCTTCTCAGCACCGGGAACTGCTTGCACATCTGTCATACTAGGTGAGTTCATACTTTCGTGGAGATAGCTCATGTTCTTACCAATTCCCTCAGTGTCTCGACACGTTCCCTCTCTTGATAGAGGAAGGTTTTTGAGGGATCGAGGTCACCAATGAAGCTCCGAAGATAGCCCTGTAAGTAAACACTTGTATTAATCCTCACTCGGTTATTAAACAGGCAACATACATGCATTACTAGCTGCTCGTCTTCAAGAATGTCCATGCTCTCGAGGAAATCGGCGAGCGAGAAGGGTCCTCGCGGCCTTGCGACTAGCGGTGCATGGTCCGCTTGGTCTCTCGCCGCCGCCGCCGCTGCTGCCGCCGCCTGCGCTTCCCGCATCTCATTAGCCTCCGCTTCAACAGTCTGCACACGGCCCGCAAGCTCAGCCTCATGTTGCTCGGATGCTTGACGAGCTAACTCAGCCGCGTTGCGCTCGGCTTCCGCTGCCATACGTGCTTCTTCGGCCTTGTGCTCCTTCTCTAGGATGCACTCGCGAACGGTATGTAAGCTCACATAACTTATGCATAACATTCGGACTCACCCTTGAGCTCTTCTATAGTTTTCTTTGCGGCTGCAAGTTCTTCTTCAACCGCTTTCTTTGATCGCTACACGCTCCAAGGTAAGTGTGATGTGCCTATCAAGTTAATATTAGCAAGATACTTACTGCCATCGTCTACTGTAGGTTGTGTAGATACTGCTCGATAGTCAATATATGTGGGGGATGATGACGGTAGGGGAGGAAGAGAAAAATGCGACGCCTCGGACTTAAGAGCCGGCCGTCAAAGGTCTAGGTAAGTATGATTTCCTCAAGGCGCGCGCGCGACCGACGCTAACCAAAGTTCGTCGTTTTCACTCACTTCTCACTCTCTCTACCTTAGGCAAATTCGACAGCTTGGTTACAGCTGAACTTAGACCTGCGAAGCCGTACTGTACCTTCGCTATGGTCCGACAGCTCAAGGTGACCAAGAAGCACATCAAGTGCACCTGCGGTTGTGGTGAAATGGTCGGAATCTCTACCGCACGCCGACACACTCTCGGACAGAGCCATGGGTCAATTGCTGCACCAAACGGAGCGCATCAAGCGGAAGGAAGGACCCTTCGTGGTAATCGTCTTACAGTGTTCGCTAGCTCGGCTGTAGCATCCATACGCTCGCTTGGCCAGCGGTTTTCGCGTCGCCACAAGAAGTTGAATGGCTTTCGTGGGCAGGGTGGTACCGGTACAATGGGTATGTATACACTCTCATACCTTCTGAATATGTATGACAAGATATTTACATTCTTCGCATTCAAATCCGGTGGCAGCTCTAGAGCCTCCAGTCGATGAGAACCACGAAGCAGTAGTACCTGCATCAGACGGCTTGCCATCTGTGCATGATGTCCGAACACCCTACCAGGAGCCATACGACTTGGACACTGCTGTTGCAGTAGCTCAGGAGAGGATTTGGGCAGGCCGGCTTCGGACTGCACGGGTTGATGACGCTAGTGACGATGAAGACGAGGACGCAGACCAGCCCGCCGAACAGGAGAGCGACAGGAGCGAGTTTACTTGGAACGGCCAAGATGGGCCAGACTCTGATGATCAATATGAAGCGATCTCTGCCTGGGATCGAGTCCATGAGCATCTACAGCGTGCAGCAAATCGCCTCAGTACGTCCAACGTCTTAAAGTGATTGCTGCTATTATTTATGCTAAATCTCTTTGGCGGCAGATCCGGCACTGGGCCAAGACGATTTTGATTACCTGCGGCCATTTGCGCTCAAGGTCGACACTCATATGCCTGGCGAAACCTTTGCAAAGCTTGAGTATGCTTTCCCGAGCTCAAACGTGCCCAGTTGGAAGGTTTGTCAGCAACGCGTTGCAGACCTGTCGGGATTCGAACCGCAAGTCTACGATTGCTGCATCAACTCCTGCTGTTGCTTTGCTGGTGTTCATGCGACCTCTACAGAGTGCTTGTACTGTAAATCGTCGCGCTACGATGCCAATGGCAAGCGACGGCAAGAGTTTGTATATCTACCCGTCATTCCCCGGCTAAAGTCCCTCTTTGCCAATGCGAAGACATCGCTCATCATGCGCCATCGCTCATCCGGCCACCAGCATGAACCTGATGTCATCAAAGACGTCTTCGATGCCCAAGTTTACCGCTCGCTTCTGGGAAAAACGGTCGTCGTCAATGGCAAGGAGCTGGAACACACGTACTTCCAAGATGCAAGAGACGTTGCTCTCGGTGTTTCAACCGATGGGATTGCTCCATTTCGACGTCGCCAGAAGACGTGCTGGCCGCTCATTCTTTTCCTCTACAATCTTCCTCCCGACATTCGCTTTCACCTCGAAAATATTCTATCGCTTGGCGTGGTTCCTGGGCCTAAAAAGCCCGTCGATTTCGACTCCTTTTTGTGGCCCCTAGTGCAAGAGCTGTTACAACTGGAAATCGGTGTCCATGCGTACGACGGTCTGACAGATGAGTTCTTCGCTCTTCGCGCCTACCTGATTCTCGTCTTTGGCGACATTCCTGCCATCTCGATGGTGATGCGAATGAAGGGTCATAACGGCTTATGTCCATGCCGCATGTGCGAGATTCATGGTGTTCGGGTGCCGAATTCACGTCAGCCTACCCATTACGTCCCCCTTGACCGGTCACGGCATCCTGATGTGGCATCATCGCCATCTGCGACCAAAGCTTACGATCCGGCAAACCTTCCTCTTCGGACCCACGAACGTTTCATGCAGCACGCACACGAGGTTCAGTTCGCACCAACCGAGGCTGAGTCGAAAGCTCGTGCTCGAACGTATGGCATTAAGGGAATACCAGCTCTGTCGTCTCTTTCGTCGCTCTCATTCCCTGGATCATTTCCCTACGACTTCATGCATCTCATCTGGGAGAATGTATTGAAGAACCTTACCTTGCTATGGAGCGGTGGCTACAAAGGTCTCGACACTGGTCAAGAGGCATACGCTTTTGCGACAGCTCTCTGGGAGGCTATAGGTGCTGCAAGCGCAGACTCTGGGGACACTATTCCTGCCTGCTTCGGACCACGATCACCTAATGTTGCAACCGAGAAATCTAATTGGACAGCCGACAGCCGCTCCTTTTGGACTTTGTTCGTCTCTCCTATTGTGCTGCGCGATCGCTTTGCCCATCACAAATACTACGATCATCTTGTCGACTTTATCCGCCTCATCAATTTGTGTCTTCAATTTGAGATGAAGACTTCGGACGTGGGCATTATTCGAACAGGATTAATTGAGTGGGTACGAAAATACGAGCAGTAAGTCAACTCGAGACACTACTACCCTAGATATCATCTCACATACTATTCGTCCGTTTTCGTAGGTTCTACTATCAGCATAACCCCTCGCGACTATCGACTTGCCCCCTCACTATTCACGCCCTTCTTCACATCGCAGACAGTATTCAGATCGCCGGTCCAGTGTGGGCATCATGGGCCTTTCCAATGGAGAGGTACTGTGGGTCCCTTCAACCAGCCTTTCGAAGCCGCCGGTTTCCATTTGCAAGTGTCAACCGGCACGTCTTGGACCGCGCCCGTCTCAGCCATATCCGTGTCCTTTACGATGCTGCCGACGCTCTCAAACTTAGCAAGCCCGATTTGGAAGTGTACTATTCAGCGATTTGCCTCCGTAACTGTAAGTGCTTCTTTTTCTCCGCCAGCACCAGTGCTAATCAATACAATAGATAGGCACTGTGCATTGCTACCTGGCTCGCATGCTCGTACCTTTGGGCCTGGAGTCATTGAGAAGATCGTAAACTTCCTGCGCTCTCGTTTTCCGGCGACTACGGCCGCCATGATCAAAACTGCGCTATCAGGAACCTATCAGGAATGGGCTCGGGCACGGATACTTCCCAGTGGGGACATTATCCATGCGGCGGCATATCGCGGTGAAGACGCAGTACCTGTCGTAAGCAGGGACTCGGAGAAAGATTACCGGGATGCTACGTTTGTTAAGGTGAGCTGTTGCAATACTACTCCTTTGCGTTCTTAGCCGCCTCATAACCAGTTCAATGACTCAACTAGTATGAACCTGAAGTTGACATGAATTCCCGGTTCCGCAATCTGCCTGTCATCATGCGGAAGGAGACCTTTTACGGGCAACTGATGCACATCGTAGTAGTTGATGTCGGTGCCATTCCCTCGGTTGGTGTGTTGCCAACAACCTTCTTGTTGGCAATCATTCGAAAGGCTGTTGTGAACTTTGATCATCCGACGCTCGATATTCACTATTACGATAAGATGGGGCCTCTCGAGGTTGTTGATATTACGACGGTTCCGTGCCTGGTAGGTCGAGTGTATGACCGGGGGCAGTGGGGCATTATCGACCGTAGTCAGCTTGTATCTCGTGAAATTTACCTCGAATAGACTCTTATGCTAGTTATTCACCTATCGGATTCAACCACTTGATGCTCGTCTGCGTATAGACTAGGAAAGCCGTGAGACTGTGTAATTCATTGCTGAGGTAGTCAGAACTAATTTAACAAGTGCTCGTGACAGTGGCCCCCACAAAAAAAGAACCAACTATGCTACATATATACAGATAGCTAATACGAGCATTTATGTGCTTTCTACAACTACGTGCAACCTGCAGCAGCCTGAGACGTAGTCTATGGCCACTGCCGCGAGAATGACTGCCTTATTTGGGATGGGCGCTAATGGCACTAACTCAGTCAGTGCCGTTCACTAACCCCAACTTCTATCGTCGCTCTCGTCTCCTTATTCAGCTATGCCACCAACTTCCATCTGCCAATTACACAAACATCCCACTGTCACTTGTATCAATGCAAGTAAACGAGGACGAAGACTACATCCCTTCTCAGGATCTCGATAGTCCCGATGAAGGACCTGTGACGCGAGGGCGACGTGCCTCGCAGCTGGCCGCAGCAAGCCACAAACTCGACGAGTGAGCATTGCATACATGCCAGTGATATATGGAAATGACCTATATTCTATCATAGATTGTATCGCTCTGGCGGCGCCCTCGACTCGCAAACAACAGATTCGCAGTACGTAGCGGCACTGACACCCAGCAACACACCATACGATGTCAAACGAGAGGACACAAACCCCCACGACTCAAATGCCATAACAAACGTTGAGCCGTTGGAGACACATTCGAGCACTTGTGATGTGTACAGTACGTCGTTTCTCAATGATTTGTTCTTCCAACGTAAATCTGATTCTGATTCACTGGCAAATGCAGACTCTGTCGGGTGCTCACAGTGCAAGCAAGAGATCCTCGTGCTTCGCTGCCAGGTAGAGCACTTGGAGAACATGCTCGGACTGACGAACAGCAACCTTCAGTTGCTTCAGACGACCGTTCAGAGCCTCGAGGTGCGTAACCGTATGTTCTCTAATGTGTGTGCATGGCTAATATTCATTTTATTTTCCTTACGTAGGCTCGCATCTTAAACTCTGATGCTTCCTCCGATGATGACGACGACGAAGACGACAAGTTCGAGATGCGTTACCAAGACGGCACCAGCATCTGGATGAGGCGAAGTAACCCATCGCAAGACATTGTGTCCCCACCGCACCGCAAACGCCGTCGTATCACAACTCCCTCTCAAAACCCATTCTGTTAATATGTACTATAGTACATATGTGCCCGTAGCATAACAATAAATGTCTCTATTTCTCGATAATGCTGTCCGTCCGCATAACTGAGCATGCGTGGCCTTTGCCGGTGAGTGAGCACATGACTGCTGCTCGAAAACTGTTTATTTGGTTGTATGTATCCTCACCGGGTTTTCACTAACTGTCTGATTATGTTATGAAACCAGTGTATTGCACTGTGTCCTACAGTGAAAACAGTTAGTGCGAGTTTCACTAACTTCTCGCTGAAAAGCGTGACTCGCTGTTCGCGCACTGAAATATCGTCAGGCGCCCAAATAATAGCGGCGCGTGCGTCGATTTCACTAACCGCGGGGTGCACAGTGTCGGTGGCAAGCTCTCTCTATCTCTAACCACGTCCAATCGTCCAAAAATAACTAGAAGCCTGAGCGACTAACTATGCATACTTGTCCGTGCATTGTGGATCATTGCTACGGTCTCTGTATACAGTCATGTGTTAGGTATGTTTCCTCATCCTACTGTAACCCGAGTCAAAGTATCCACGATTACCTACTATTCCTAGTACAGCACTCCGATGCGGCATATAGGCTCTGATTTGAAAATGCCAGAACACGACTGCTCACAGCTACCAGCAGCGAAGCGTATTCAGCGGCTCTAACTCAATGCAGTCTCAGCGACTGTCACTGCGGGTGATAACGCTGAACTCTTTTGCAAACCATCGTAGCGTCAAGTGTGGTTTGCACACAGCTGTCCTCATGCTGATCTCTTTCCAAGTGACGTGAACTCTGTTACTGGTGCACTAGTGCTTACGGAGGTGGACATGGACGTGAAGAAAGATTTCTTCGATTCACCTATAAAAACTTCCTTCTGGAATGTCGGTCAACACCAGTCGTATAGCACCTCCTAGAATTCGCCCACACTTCCTCGAATCCACATAGCCACGGCTTGTACATCTCGCTTCAATGGAGACACCCTATCTAGCCTACCTCCCGTGGCTGCTATGTGCCTTACCGATCGCATACTATGCGATTTCTTCCCGGCCGAAGGGCAAGCTACCTCCAGGACCCAAACGTCTTCCTGTTCTGGGTAATGTCTTTGATATCCCCACGGACGAAGCTTGGAAAGTATTCCAGAAATGGGGAGAGAAATACGGTGCGCATCGAGTAAATGTTACGATGGCCCCTTTCTTACTGTCTTTGTCACGAGCAGGGGATGTGATTTACTTGGAGACTCTAGGCAAGAAAATGGTTGTCCTGAATTCGGCTGATGCAGCTTTCGAGCTCTTGAACAAACGAAACTCGATTTACTCCTATAGACCTAAGCTCACCATGGTCAACGAGGTGTAAGTGCGTTGAACACTTGTAACGAGTTGAGATCTGATAAATCTTATTCACCAGTATCGGCTGGGTACGTATGTTTGTTCGACAGCAGAACGACTCCTTTCTAACTACTGCTTATCACTCAATAGAAATTTTCTTTGCCAAGTATGGATTATAGCGAAAAGTCGAGGAAGCACCGCCGGTACCTCCAGTCTTACTTCCAGAAGAGTCGCCTGAAGGACCATTATGGCGTTCAAACCAAAGAATTGCATCGGCTGCTGAATGATCTTTTGGACAGACCACAATCCCACTGGGAGCATATTCGACGGTAGGCTTTTCTTAGTAAGTCACTGTGGTTGAACCCCCGAACTCATGCATGCATGACCAGAACGGCCGCTGGGATAACAATGATGATAGCTTATGGCCATAAGGTCGAGTCGGAAAACGATGAGTTCATCGCAATCGCAGACAAGGGAATCGCTACAATTAATGCCGCCGGGGCTATCGGTGCCCATATCGTCGATTTCGTGCCATGGCGTGAGTAGGCCTACCATTTGGCGTACACAGGACCTGTATGTTTACTCATAACCTCCCAGTTCGATTCATCCCCGACTGGTTCCCGGGCGCGAGTATCAAGAGCATACCACCTGGTACGCGGGAGAACTTGCAAACATTCCTCCGTGCCCCGTTCGAGCGGATTAAACAAAACGTGGTACGCATTGAGTAAGTAACATCTACTATGCGGCAGTCTTGACAGTGTTTATCAGGCCGCGGGATCTGCCCGACCCTGCTATGTGACAAAGACGCTGGAAGAGACCAAGGGTTTGGATGATGAAGGAGTCAGAGGGACTGCGGCCACCGTCTATACTGGTGGCCTTGACACCGTGAGTGCGCTTTTCGCTACTATTGTACCACTTTTTCTAATCAATCACATAGACATTGTCTTCCATGATGACCGCGTTCATGATGCTTACGGTACACCAGGGCGTTCAAAGTCGCCTTCAAGCAGAGATGGACCTCGTCATTGGTAAAGATAGGCTACCCGACTTTTCCGACAAACCGCGTCTGCCATATCTCCATTGTGTGATGCTCGAGACTCTAAGGTTTGTTCGGTTTTCTCTAGCGTCGCAGTTCATAACTTTGCTAAGTCCACCGATTTAGGTGGGGCGCCACCACTCCCGTAGGTCCGTGTCCATCCCAATGCTAGGGTAGTCGTCTGGAAAGGCTAATTTGCGATTCATACGTAAGGCACCCCACATCGCGTGTCGCAGGATGACGAGTATAACGGATACCTGATACCCGCCGACAGTACTATCATGGCCAACCAATGGTACAGTGTCATGTTCGATTTCAAACTACCCGCTGAAGTCTCGCTGATCTACCGTTAGGGCAATGCTCCGCGACGAGCGTGTATACCCCGACCCGTATAGATTTGACCCAGACCGCTTTCTGGAGGGTGAAGGCCGCACGCCTCAGGATGATCCTAGGAACGTTGCTTTCGGCTTCGGTCGTCGGTAAGAGAGCTAGCCAACCTCCATCGACCAGATCTCACTGACTATGGCGGTTTTCACTGCTTAATAGTATCTGCCCGGGCATGGACCTCGCTGAAAACACTCTGTGGATCACCATAGCATCTATTTTCTATGCGTTCAAGGTCGCCCCCGCACTTGATGACAAGGGTGTACCCATTCCTATCGATCTCGAATTTCACGAGCATGGCGTCAGGTGGGTACCTATATCGCCCAAACTCCAAGTATTGCCTTATTCTGACTCGAACTTCTCATATATGTAGATATCCTGAACCCTTCAAATGCAACATCGTTGCACGCAACGAGAGTTCCGTCGAATTGATACGTGCAGCGTACGAAGCTTAAAGATAGGATCATTGTCTGCTGCTGTATCAGAGTATATTAGAGTAGAACAGCATCCTGCGTCGTGGTATCGATTAAGTTGTAGCTGCAAGAAACAGAAGGATTGTGGGTGATCTATTTCGCATTCACTGAAACTCGACGTGGTAGAACCTAGCGTCCAGTGAAGGGTATCCTATAGACATTCCGCGACAAAGATGTAGATTATCTATTCTTTGTCGTCACCATGATGCTTCCCAGTTGCCTCAAAATATGCACTGACAAGTCCAATGAATGAAGTTAGCAAACTGATCCCAGAAACCGCCAGTTGAAGGGAAACTTACGGAGGAAGATCAAGTTCAGGAGGTGGACCGTCCCAGGCCGCAGCTTGCTGTCCCTGGGGAAGTGGGCCCATGCATGACCGTAGTGTCACCGGGAAGTCAAATTGCGAGTCATTCCCGATCCCAGGGAAGTCCACCCTCAGGCGCATCACGTACTATATACCACAGACACGGACATCGCAAAAGACGAGGACATTAGTGTGTGTACACGTTACAATCAACACGGAAAGACGCACGCTGACACCCATGGTCGTGGTACCAAAAGAAGGAGGGCACGACAGTCGTATGAACGACCTGAACGTGACCTCCTGCTTCCACTGGCCCTTCTGTCCCGCCTTCTCGTCTCCATGTCCACACGGTATCCACACCTTATCCATAGCTTCCACTTGCACAGTCTCATACACCGCGTCAGGCAAATCCGGACCTAGCCCTCCCACATAACACACGAAGTGCTCGGAGCTGCTCGCGGAGATCGGGTACGCGCTCAGGTGCACTTTACGTTCGACTCTGAAGTCGAGGAGGTCAGGTGTGAGAGGAGGAGCGGGGAAGATCGGTTTGGGGCTGTCTGCGGGGTGGTCTTCTTGGGTGCATGGTTTGGTGAGGGTTACGATGTTGAGCGTGAAGGGGATGGGTGTGAGGATTGGGAGTTCTTCGACGTCAGGCATCACCAACTATGCATGACAAAATGACCGACCAATAACATCAGCTTCCTGAGTCAAAAGGAATGGTGGACAGTGAAAAACCCACTGATATCTTGACGTTTGAATAATCTCCCCAAAGCCCCCGCCTTATCTCTCGGTTCCCACCCAAGTTCCTCCACGGCCCCTGCCACGGCCCTGCCAAGAATCTCTCCCTCAGCATCGCACCCTCAGAGCTCTGAGAAACGACAGGAAACGGGATGAACACGCGTTTATCTATGTGCAGCATGTCCCGCTTCCCCACCACCTCGATGAAATATCCTATGTTCCCGCTCTTCTCGTATCCGGTGTACTCGCACGAGGGCGGGAGGTTTGTTGGGAGGGTGAGCGTGAAGGGGAGACGGAGGATGTGTGAGTCGGGAGGAGGGTACAGCGAGCTGCCTTGTTGCCACAGGGAGATGGTGTCGTGGATGAGCTGCACGCGTTGAGTCCGGTTGTGTCGTTCTTTGCCGCGGTGGCGGACGATGTGGCTGGTAAGTGCGTTCGGTTCGTCAGAGGCACTTCTCTGAGGAGATAGTGGAACTTGAACGAGACGTACGTGACAATAGACCCTCGTAGCTTGATGTGCACCTCTTCGACCTTGTCCTTCATCAACGCAGGAAAGTTGACGTGTACCTCCCCTTCGAGTACCTCACCTGCCACTCTCAACCTACCGTCGAACATCAAGCTGATCGTAGGGGCTTCTTCTTGGTCGCGACTCGAGAACATGGCTGCTAGGTCGCTGTGGTTTGTTGCAGAGGGTGAATGTCAGAGCTATGGCAGTAAGGATGTAGGCACACTCACCTCGTAAGTGGGAAAGGGTTGATTCCGCGTTGAGTCCGTTCACGTCGATCTTATGTACGAGTCGACGCCCTGTGTCATTGTAGTCCAACATTTGACAGTGGCTGTATCAAGGCCAGTTATTGTTTGATACAGACATAGCCTTGGTCCCTAGTCGGTAATTATGAGGAGCTGGGCATGATGATTATCAGGCACCACCTCATCTAGTAAATAGTTTCGTGAGGAGGGTGCTGTATGTAACTTAGCAAAACGCATATCGGTCTCAAGGGTGGAACGGATAAATCGGAGCGCCCATCTTAGTATTGATCCGCGATCGCGCCCACATCATCAGTAAAGGAGTTTGAGCCTTGAGGGCCACTCGTTGATAATAGATGGTAGATACGGTTATAAGCACTAATACAACATGCAAGAGGTCATAGAATAGATAGATCGTTAGTTGTAGCATTTGCTAAAGTCTCCATCCCCATTCCTCCTCGCATACCCCTGACTCTCCACGAACGCATCCAGTGCACACACCCCATTCCACTCCCCGTCTTTCCTTCCGCCGCAGAACTCAAGTGGCTGTAGCGCATCGTTGACTAAGATCCTCACGTATGTTCCGTTCGCGTCCTTCACCGGTGTCTCGTAAAACTGTTCCTCCCCCTCTACCATACCCGTCTCACAAACCAACTTCTCCACAACCATCCGCCCACTAAACGGCACCATCCTACTCGCAACCCACTCCCTCTCTCCCTCCTTCTCCTTCGGCATCTTCTTCAAATCTAAAGGCTTACTAACATTAAATATTCCGAGCGCAGCGAGCACCGCCACCTGAGAGTTTTCATGTGTAAAGTCGATGTAGACCGTCCGGTCAAGGGGAAACGGCAGAGAGTGGTTATGTTGTGTTTTGTCGTGGGACACGTAGTGAGATGAGCCTGTGAGTCGAGCGAGGAGCTCGTTCACGTAGCCGACGCCTTGTATTGGGCCGAGTGGGTTTCCATAGCTATAAACAAGGCGCGACGTGAGATTCACTTGATACTAACGGACGTGCACCCGGTTCCAGAAATTATGCCCACCCAGTCTTATAATACTTCTCCACGTCCCCGAAGTATTCGAACTCCCTGAACTCCTTCTCGCTAAATAGCCCACAAAACGGACTCCTCTTCTCCAAGCCGAGGCTCTCGAACGGGCACAGTGCTATCAAGTTATGCATATCTTGCTGTGTAATGTTCGACTTCGGCGCAGCTTTCTTCAGACGGGCGGCGATAGGAGGGGCGAACACGGAGAGCCAAGTATTTTTCTCTTCTTCGGACTGAGAGGCGTTCGGACAGTCGTTGTAGAGGGTGTTGTTGGCGGATTCGGAGAGAATTTGGTCTACAGCCGGGTGGATGTGGTGGTTTGAGGCTACGGAGAAGCCTGAGTGTGCATGGGAAGGGTAGTTAATTGGTATATCAGAGGGAGGACATCCGAGTGAACTGTGTGCTACATACCGACTGTCCAGTTCCCTGCAGAGTCGACGACTCTTCTCTTTCCTGATGCCCGAACAAAAGGGAGAGAGTGGGAGGAAACGAGATGGTTGTACCTGCGGAACGCCTCTACACCGGACTCGAAGGACCTGAAGCCGGATTAAGGATTGCCCAGTCTCAAGTAGATCCTGAGACTACAGGACTCACTGCTGAGCACCCAGAGGTGTAAGAGCTTCCTCTTTCAGCTTGTACTCGTAATTCTTTAGGAACTTGAGCTTCGAACTACGCAATTTCTCCGCAGACATGAGACGTTCGACAGACTCATCGTAGTCGTCATGTTCGTTAGGGTAGCGGATACCATGGCGTTGAAGCTGGGATTTCATGCTTGAGTAAAGGTGATACTGTATAGAAATAAATAAGACTGCGTACGATATTAACTTGAGTGATCTCACAGCCCTTTGGCGGGGGCGTATACTTTCCAGCGGGGTGATACGGTGAGTACTGGCCCCACTGATGTTGAATCTCGTCTGGGATACCAATGGGCAGAGAATGCTTGCTTTCCATGACCCTTGTCCACAAAGCAAGACCATTGTGCGCAATCACCTCCCGATGAACAATTAACCAGAACACCACCACGATGAACACGCCAAGCAGCGGTAGCCTGAAACGCCTTGTGCGCACTAGTGGGTTCGTTGCTGTGAGTGGCAGAAGAGACTCTTTCTCTGAGGCCATACTGGCGAGTTGTGGGTGCTATGGGCAGTAGGGCAGCATCACGGATTGGAGGAGCGAAGCTAAATAGGTGGCTTCTCCCATGAAGCCACTGGCACTAGCCTTACTGATGATGTCACGTCAGTATATAGCATTTTGTTTCGAAGGCATTTGCGCACTTACTTATTGTCATCATCGTACTAATCCAAGATGCGGCGTTCACGTTCACTTGCTTGACAATGTCAACAATGGTCATGATGGTCGACGGTGAGTGAAAGACAGCCACAAAGGCCAGCTTCAAGTTGAAGTAGAGGCGCTTATACAGCGAGGGACCAATCAGAGGCCGTCGACGCGATCTAAAAGGTTGGCCCTTGAACAAATAGCTCTTTTACCTCGACCTCGACTACTTAGGCTACAGCTTTCTAATCCTCTCTCTCTCTTTTTCAAAGACCACTATCATGCCTGCGCTGTTGCTGCCACAAAGGAGACACCCAGTTGGGGGGTCATGGGTAGTACAACGACGACCAGTTCAAGAACCGCGGCAGCCAGTGTGGTGTCACACGACCTCCCTCGATGACCTCCCAAACGAACTGCTCATGGATATAGCAACCTATCTCCCTCTGAGTGCCCTTGTCTGCGTTCGAAGTTTGAATCGTCGCTGGCGCGGAGTCGTCTCCGCAAGTACTGCAGCTGGACTGCCAGACACGACCAGCAAACTCCTCGACGTTTGGCTCGCTTGGACTGCCCTCTCAGCGGACTCTAGTCTAGGCGATACCGGTTCCAACCCTCTCAAGAGTGGCGCATTTGCCCCTGGTAGCCTCTGCACTACCTTCCCTGAAGCTCTGAAAGTCACCGATTGCGCTAGATACGTCTCCCTTGTCGGACGCTACGCCACCGCCTACCAAACTGTCTCGAACGAAGAACCAGGCCTCTCCGACGAGTTTCTCGAATGGCTCTACGAGTGGCCCGAACGCGCTACCCTCCCCATAGTGTCACCAACCAACTCAAGTCCCTTGAACGCCACTCAAGCTCAACCTGCCCCAGTCACAGGTCTTCTCTCGCCGTCTTCAGTGGTCAACGCTCTGACGCGGTCCGCCTCTTACGTCGTCCACCCTCGAATTAACTTTGGCAGCTACTCCGCCCAACCGTCCTACTACTACCAAGACCATGTCATTTTCCTCATGGCGCTCGAAGACGGCGATATCCTTCTTCCCCGCGTCGCACTCACCCAAGTGAATGTGCCTGTGTCTACAGGACCCAGCACTGGCTCGATTGCTAGTGTTAAAGCACGCCGGAGAAACATCATCAAGTGTTCATCGCTTACCGGTGGTACTGGGTCGTTTGTCGAGGGTGACTGGGCGCGATTCCTCCCAATCTCGACTGTCCGTCGTATGCCTGAAACATCTCCTTACGACGCTTATATTACAGAAGATGAAGACGAGTTAGACGGTGAACCGAAGACCCCTTTGCCACTTTACGTCCTTTCCGGCCATGGATTAGGTCACGCTCTGGCGGGGAGCGTGTGCATGCTAATGGATGGCGCCGAATTGAAGGTCCTCGCGAACAGCTGGTCAGAGTATCTGATGTATCTGGTGCAGACGAAGAAGGAGACGATGCAGATTCTAGAGAAGCGACGCCTGGCGGCAGTTAGGTCAAAGAAGCAGGTGCAGGAGGCTGCGGCGAAGAAGAAAGGCACCGGCCACACGGTCAGGTTTGCTCCCATTGGTGGCAATGGAAACGCCGTCCAAGCTCAGACGCAACCTCAGCCTCGCCAGCCCCAGGTTCCTCAAACTCAACACCACGAGCCTCAGGTTCCTCAGCCTCAGCCTCAGCCACACCAGCCCCCGGCTCAAGCCACAGTTGCCAGTTCCGGCCAAGTCGCAGCGGCCGTTCCTACGGTTGTCCGTAGGTCCAGCCAAGCCGCTCGAACTGTTGACAACGCAACCAACCCTACTCGACGAGCACCAGGCGCAAATGTGATTGCTGCTATCAACAAGTACGAAGAAACTACGAGATGGGCCTACCGCGTATACACCTATACCCTCGTGCTTACAATAGGGACGTTCTGTTTTGCTCTCGTCGCACTTTGGATGGCCATTCCTCCCCATCATGTGATCAGAGACGCTAGGGCTTTCGCGCGTTGAGACTGCTCCTGCGCTTGGATGGGTGGGTGTTACTTGGTAGCGCATGTTTTTTCGGATGATTCCCTTGTTGACGATGACAGTTATACGAAGGATAGCGATACCCAATACCTGATAATACGCGATACCCAATGTTTACTTTACTTTGTAGCGTGCCTTGACATTTGTATACTCCGCTGGTTGGAACACACTGTACTATCATACATCCTAATTTTATTACCGCTACTTTCTCCGTGTATTGTCTTGAGCTCATACCCCTCCTTCAATCACAGTTAGATGGATTCGGCATCTAAGTCGTCGCCGGCATCGTCCTCTGAGTCTGAATCTGAATCAACTCCACTCCACTTACGGCTCTCGAACACGTCCAGGTCGTGTTCGTGCCTCAAGATCCTAAGATGCAACGTGTTGAGTCAGTCAAACCTCGAGGAAGGTGAGAACAAAACGTTGACCACGCACTCATCGAACATCAAGATAATCCCTTGGTCCTCTCCGAGACCCCCTCCACCACCCACCTCACTCTCATCCCTCTCACCCACCAACATCTCCAACAGTCTCCTCCTCGCCGCTGGATCATCTATCTCGCTCGGCAATTGTCGTATTTCCGTGTCCGTCTTCTCGAGGTCGGAGGCACAAGGCGAGTCCACGAACGGACTGTGTAGCGTGATATGTCGTTCTACGCCGGCGGTGAAGACGTATGGCCACGAGGGGTGGAAGATGGCTGAGTTTATGATTGATTTGTGGCCTCCGAGGCGGCAGAGGGGGCGGGAGAGTGAGAGAGGGATGGTGCGAGGAGATGAAAGGTTTGACGTGAAGGCTGTTGTTTAGAACAACAATGAGCACGTCAAGACAAATCAGAGGACATTAATCAAGACAGGGAGTAAGAGGGGTTACGTACCTACGGTATCCCGAGGATATTGATAGAACTCGGCGTCCGTAAGAATCTCTCGGAGTAACTTCATTTCTGGAATGCTTGGGATCTTCCAGACGTACCCACAAAAGTCATCTGAGCCTGCAGCGTAGTAATCGTCAACGTCCAGCCCGGGGCCACCAAACGAGCCGTGCTACAAAGTATGAGGTTAGTGGGCCTGTTACTAGTGTCCTGAGTTACTGACCTTCATCGTGCAAGCATTGCTATACGTCCGTGAAGTGGGAGGGATGGGGCTGCCATCCGGCAGACAATCCGCCGAACACGTAGCTAGAGGATATTCATCATCCAGACTGTATATCGTCGGTAAATACCCTAGAAGTGTAACGCATATTTTGGAACCTAGTGTCAATCAATGAGACAACATCGGATGGCTGACAACAAAGTGATAAGTCGAATGTCCTACGAACCCGTTTTATCAAATGTCACACTAGAAGCCTCGGGTCGAGCTAGGTGAGGAAGGAGAGGTTTCGCCAGAGTTGTGACAAACTATCATATACTATCAGCACTCGCTTCGTACCGCACTGGGAAGGTCAAAGTACTCACAGTCTTCACGATACCATTGTTTGACCGTCCGCTCAGGGGGCCAAAGGCCATGCGTACGTCGCGCAGGCATACCTGACCGCTGTCGGCCGAAGTGACGAAGAGGTCGGGAGCCTCGGGATGAAACTGGACACCTGTGAACTCCGTGGACCCTCGCAGAGTGCGTTGTGCTCTGCTGATGCCAGCACTATCGCGACTCCGGGAGTCGTGGGTTATGATGCAGCCGTCTTCGCTTGTTATGTGATAGTACTAAGCACGTGGGTGACGTTAGGGTGGGTAGAGTGAAAGCTTACCTAGCACTGAGGAAGGCATCGTCGGAGAAAGGGTGGCATGAAATTGCTCGTATGCTGCCCTGTGAAAAGATACGTGAATCGCCAGAGCATGTTGGTGTGCATAAGACGTACCGAATGTTCCAGATTTATATGAGAAGGCAACATAGCACGCTGAGGAGTAGTAGAGCTGGGTAGGTAGCTCAGGTCGTATTTCAGTATAGTGTCGTCGGTATCCCCCCTGTGAACGTGTCGGTATCGATGAAACTAATCATAGTCATGTATGTACTCACGAGAACAAGTAGCGACCTGTGGCTGAAAAAGTCAGAGCAAAGACGTTTGACTATGACATACCAGCCAGAATGAATGACTGGCTCTTCGTGGGTGTACACATACGCACATACATACCCTGTGACCGCGAAACGAATGAGACGGCGCAACGAGGTTGGTTTGATGAAAGTCCCATAAGTGAACATATGGATCTATAAAAACAGGACAATTGTGAGCTCTATATTCGGAGTTGTTATAATGCCTTCTTGAACAACTATATTACCGTCACCAGCACTTGCGAGCCACCTGCCGTCGGGCGAGATCGCTAACATATTCACGCACGATGTGTGTGATACGAGACGTCTGATGATAGAAGCATGAGAAAATTTGGCATATCATAGATATATTTACGCCATACCTGGAGTATGGTAGCTGAGTTTGCATCAGGCCTTCGACGACACTGAGTCGGGAATGCCTGGAACCAGGAAATCTCTCATCATTGTGGAAGAGTGATGTTGATAGACCCAGCAATGGCTTTGGTGTATAGCCCATATCAGAGGGAGCATGTCTCTCCTGCGTAGCTGAGTCTCTTCTACTTCTCCGACCTGTAACTCTGGTGGTGCTCTTCACACGTTTGCAACTTGGACAGAACTTGAAGACGATCATGCGTGCCGAGGAGATCTAGATGACAAGCCATATAATTACGTAATAGACGCTGCCTTTGTGGCGTGAGAACAAATGCAAAAGCGTCCGCTAAGAACGTCAACGCTATTCTTACACTCCATTTATTACTACTTAGAACAAAACCCCAAAGCATGATCTCTCGCAGTCTAATCTTTCTCATCTATCAACACCGATGAGTCCCCATCCCAAGAAGCAGCTTTATAATAATCCCTGGATGTCAATGGGACAGATGTTGAGCGTGAGAAGTAAATATCTCGAGGATGAAACTTGAAATCGCTGCTCACGGAGGAAGATCCAGCTCTGGAGGGGGTCCATCCCAGGCTTTTTCTTCGGGGGGATGAATACTTGACACGATATGTATGGGGAATTCCTCTTTCAAAGAGTTACCAATGCCGGGGAAGTCGACTCTCAATTTGACTCTGTACTACATGTCATTCTTAAAGTGAGTACTGGAAGCGTGTTCGTTGATAGAAATGATACGCTTACTCGTAGGTTCAGGGTCTCAGAATCGAAGCTTGGTGCGCAATTAAGGCGAAGCATAGAGCGGAAGACGACCTCCTGTTTCCATCTTCCTCTACCAGCTTTCTTCTCGCCTTCTGGAATCCAAACCTTATCCAGAGTCTGAACCTCAACCTGGCCTCGGTTCTGTTGCGACGCTGACTTCTGCGGTTCGAGGCCACCCAGATGAGAGACGAAATTGTCGTTGCGATTGGCGGTCCAGGATTTAGTCTTCATGAAGACGTCGCTCTCCAACCAGAAGCTCACGTCTTCGGGCTTCGTGGGTGGAACAGGAAACAACGACTCATCTGTGATCCCCTCGTCCCGGGCCATGGGTTTGGTGTGAGTCGTGATGGTGATGGTATATGGGATGGATGTGAAGATAGGTATAACCTCGATATCTGGCAGATCCAACTACAATAAAACGTATGAGTTGCTGGCGGTGTATATACGGAGAGAAGGACCATACAGTAACTTTTACGTGTGAGTGGTCTCCCCAGATTCCTCTGCGTACATCCTTCTCCTGAGATGTAGCCCGCCAGGGACCCCTCCAGCCTTGCTGGAAGGTTTCTCGTAGTTTGGCACCAGAGGCGAGCGCGGGAAGCACAGGAAAGGCCACCAGGTGACGTTCGTTGAGCTTCAGTTTGCCAGGGCGCCGGCCAACAACCTGCACGAAGTACCGGACATTGCAGACATACGTGTTAAGCCCACCATATTCACAAGACGGCAGAAGTGTGGATGGCAGCTTGAAGCTAAAAGGGCGAATAAGAATATCGGAACCGGGCGACGGATATGAGCTGGTGCCAACTCCTTGCTCCCACAGAGAGATGTTCTCGTGGATCAAAGGGACTTGTAAACGCTGCTCTTGTTCCATCTGGTCGACACGACGAGTGGATATACGTCTAAAGAATACGTTACGAGTATGGTGTATTCGTGAGCAGGGTAAACATATTGCTACAGTCTAATTGAGTGAACATACGTGTAGACATATCCACGAAGTTTTACGTGGACTTCGTTGATCTTGTCTCGGATGAGGCCGGGAAAATTGAGATGCACTTCGCCTTGGATAGTCTCGCCTGCCACCCTCAGCGTGGGCTCGAAAACGAGTCTGATGGTTTCTGTGCCGGACATGATTAGGTATTGGTCCCAGGGCTGTTACCCGCCGAGTGTTCTGGCGTAAAAGATACAACTGTGGCTGTACTGGATAACCTTGGCGCACCGTACGCTCATATTTAAACGCTTCTCTGACCCAGGCATAGACAGATTGGCCATTCTCTACGCTGTCCATAAGACGATGCGAGACCGAGTCATCGACTGCGCCCGCAGATCGTCAATAACTGTATGTTCAAAGCGCAGCCGCAAACTCGGTCGTAGTACAACGTCCGGGGAAGTGCAAACTTGCACACCGTCTGTGCATCGTCAGAATTTACGCAACCGCTGAGCATTCTGGTGGTTGATAATCAACGCTGGAGTTTGTTCAGTATGCCTGGTGAGCCATGGGCCCCTGCTGCGCAAAAGACCGCGTTTTGAGCGCCGCAGTCAGCGGTCTTGATCATTTGTTGCACGCTACATTCAATCCGCAGTAAAGAGCACTCATTAGTTCGGATCAACGGAGGGTCGTTACAATACATCGCAGCAGACAGTGCTACAGAAACGCTAGTTCATACACGAAAACGTCAGAACTAGTCTTTCTCGTCCTTTGTGTCTTCTTCCCAGCCGCCTTGGAAGTAATCGCTATGTTCTTGTGTAAGCCAGCAGGCAGAAGACGTGATATAATCACGACCACTTACGGTGGAAGGGTAAACTCTGGTGGTGGACCATCCCAAGATCGCTCTCCTGGTGGATACATACTTGACACGATCTCCACAGGGTCCTCTATCTTTAACGAGTTTCCGATTCCCGGGAAGTCCACCTTCAACTTTAACTTGTACTAAATACCGGCCATAATGAGCTGTAATACTTCCGGTTCAAAGGAATAGCAAACTTACTGATACTATCATGGTTTCTGAGCTGAATGTTGGCGCACAGCTCAATTGAAACGATGACCGGAACACAACCTCTTGCTTCCACCTTCCTTTTTCAGACTTCTCACCGTCGGGTATCCACAGCTTTTTGGGGGCATCGACGCTAACCAATGCTACTGCGGAGGGATCTCCTGAGTCCAGCCCACCAAGCTGCGTGACCCAATTATCGTGACGGGTAGTATGCCAGGATCTCGCCTTTATCCAGACATCGCTTTCTAATCGGAAGTCTACTTCTTGTGGCGTCAGGGGAGGTGCAGGGAAGATAACTTCATCCTCTGTCTTTTCGTCACGCTTCATGGTCTTCGAATGTGTGACGATTGTGAGCGTAAAAGGTATGGGTGCGAAAACAGGTATAGCCTTGATGTCCGGCCTAACAAGCTTTGCAACCACGCTTTTAGTTTAAGTCAAGTTCTATAAACACAGCTGGCATACGACTAACCGACACATGTACGCGGGAGTATTCGCCCCAGATGCCTCGCCGGATGACCTTGTCTTCGACAATCGTTCGCCACGGACCTTGCCACCCGCCCTGGAGCACTTCTCTGAGTTGGGCCCCTTGATTAGACGGTGGGAGAACAGGGAAGGCTGTAACGAGACGCTCGTTGAAACGCCATATCCCAGGCCGTTTACCGACCACTTCGATGAAGTAGCGAACACGAGCTACTTTCGATCCGGAGCCGCCGTAGTCGCAAGATGGTAGAAGCACGGATGGGAGAGTGAAATTGAAGGGAATTCTTAGAATATCTGTATCCGGAGGAGGATACATGCCATTACCCATTGACCACAGCGACCTGTTCTCCATGGCCATGTATACTCGCTGCCTATAAGTCGTACTGCTTTGACCAGTCTGACGCGTGATTTTTCTATGGCAGCCTTGTGAGTAGAAGAACGCATCTGAAGCAACAGGCACTCACGTTAGAACAAAACCACGAAGTTTTACATGAACTTCTTCGACCTTGTCTTTCATGAGACCAGGGAAGAATAGAAGTACCTCCCCTCTTATCACCTCACCGGCCACCTTCAGAGTTGGTTGAAAAAGCAGCTGGATAGTTTGTGTCTCCACGCTAGACATGGTTTGAGATGGGTGACAACTGGAAGAAATAGTGTGAGCAAATGCGATCAGCAACAACGGACATCAAAGCGATCAGATCAAGAGTACCCTCCAAGTCTTATACGTTGCTATCGGCGCTTGATCAACAGTTTGCGGCTGTGCTCATTGATCTGAGAATACAGTCACGGTGGTAGTGTGATCTATGTATGACTCAGAACCCTGCTTCGCCTGTTGGGTAGAACGTGCAGCAGAGCACACTCCGACGATTATGGAGAAGAGTGCTACCATTCAAGTTACCAGAAGCACACAGTCGAAGTTACCCTGAAAAAGTACGAGTTCTGTTACAATAAGTCTTGGCATCCGAACTTATTAGAATATAACTTCACTCGTGTGGGACGTCAAAATTATTCCTGTTCGTCCTTCGTGTCTTCCTCCCAGTCTCCAGGGAAGTAATCACTACATTTGGAGTAAGCCAGACAGTAGGAGGCGCAATAAAAGCAATGGTCGCTTACGGCTGAAGGTCATACTGTGGAGGAGGACCATTCCAAGACCACTCTCCCGGTGGATACATGCTTGACACTATCTGCACCGGATGCTGCAACTTCAGAGAATTTTCAATGCCGGGAAAGTCCACCTTCAGTCTCATTCTATACTATGTATCATGATCATGTTCAGTGAAGTCTCAAGTTAACAACGGCAGCAGGCTTACCGAAACCTTCATCGTCGGTGAATCGAAGGTTGGCGCACAGGCCAGTTGAAAAGATGATCGAACTTGACCTGTTGTTTCCATCTTCCTCTGTCAGGGTTCTCATTGTCCAGTATCCACACTTTTTTGGGCGCCGTGACATTGACAAGTCCAAACGAGGATGGTCCTCGTAATAAACCTTCCTACAATGAAGCATATGTCATTACTGCCTCTTCACTGTCATGAACAGTATGTTCGGGCTTGACGTACGCAAAAAGTAATTAGGTTTGATCAACAACGTAGTATGGTCTTAAATCGCTCACCGTCTTTCACAGAGTTTACATGCGTTGAAAGTGCATGCTGATTTATACGATTTACGGAACCATTACCTTACTTATCGATAGCATGCGAGAAGTGGGTGTATGGGTCCCTAGTACAGCGTAAAGCATATAGAGTATGATATTTCATTTCTTCTTTTCGACGTAGTCGAATTCGACAGTCTGATAGTAAGCCCTAGTGGTTCACCATGTGGCATTAAGAGAGGGAACAGTCGAGAAAGGTGATAAATCACTCACGGGGGAAGATCTATCTCCGGTGGTGGCCCGTCCCATGCTCGTTGGCCGGGTGGATACATACTAGACATGACCTTCACCGGGATCTCCATTCTCAGCGAGTTTCCAACTCCCGCAAACTCGGCTCTGAGCTTCAATCTATACTGATGTTTGTATCGCATGAGCCAAGAGCTGTAGCTCAATTGACGTTATCAAGACACAACGTACCTTCGCATTGATCGTCTCCGAGTCAAAACTCGGCGCGCAATTCAAGAAGAACGTCGATTTGAAGACAACTTCTTGCTTCCATCTACCCTTCCCATCATTCTCTGCTTCAGACGGAACCCATGTCTTGTCCGCAACTTCTACTTGTACCGGTGCGGTACTCGGCCCCTGTTTCGATGTGTTTGAGCAACCTAATCCTCCTAAATGCGCGACGACTTTGCCATTGATCGCAGCTGCCCAATTCTCTGTACGAATAAATGCATCATTTTCAATCCAGAGGGCCACCTGATCAACGGTGGGCGGCGTAGGGAAAATCGCCCCCAGTGCAATTGGGTCCTTTTCATGGGATTTCATGACCTTCGATTGGGTGATGATCCTAAGCGTGTACGGTATAGGTGTTAGAACCGGAAGAGCGTCGACTTTAGGGATAGTGAACTGGGCAAAGATCGTGAGCAACAATCGACGGCAATCGCGAGATGGAAGTTCTTACGGACGCCCTAACATGAGAGTATTCGCCCCATATGCCTCTTCGGATGTCTTTTTCCTCTGAATATTGATGCCATTTGCCAACCCACCCTTGCCTCAAGCTATCCCTGAGTTCCGCCCCCGCAGAATACGACGGCAGGACAGGAAAGGGCCTTATGACAGAGAGGTCTCCGCGCCATGAGGATGCTGGGCGTTTCCCGAGGCCTTGAACGCAGTAGCGAACCCGACCATGTTGGTTGCCGCGTTTGCCGCATTCGAAAGAGGGAAGGAGCTCCTTCGGAAGCTTGAACGTGAAGTCTATCTTCAACATCTCGGAGCCTGTGGGTGGATATACTTTATCGTCTTGTGTCCAAATGCGTGTGCTCTCGTTGACCAGCTCTATACGCTTATGTGATGAGCTGTCAATATTCGGGGTGACTTGGCGGGTCGTTCGTCTATCACAAGGCGAGGCCCATTAATTGGTGACATCGTTGCAAAGAACATGGTCACTCACGTGTCGACGAAGCCCTGAAGCTGAACATAAACTTCTTCAATCCTTTCTCGCAGGAGACAGGGAAAGTTCAGATGGATTTCCCCGTCCATTGTTTCTCCCGCTACCCTGAGAACAGGATTGAAGATCAGATGTATACACTGCTCGCTAGGCATTTGTGTAGTATGTCGCTTCTGAAACCAAGGAGAGGCCTTTTAATAAAAAGTCTGCCTCAACGCCCCGAGACGACAAACATACCTTTATGCATCTCTCTGTGCTGCGCTAATAACATGCAGGGGCAGTACCCCCTTCGACAGATGCAACATACAGTACCCATGTCTCATGGCATTCCAGCTTTCATAGCCATTCGACTGCGGGATGCTTTGTAAACCATGATCTGCATGGGTGGTGGTGGTGAGAACAAGAACGGTTTGATCGACCTGCGCTTGGACACAGCCACCATGTCTATCTTTATGGGCGAATCATGGGGTAGTCTCGCCCTCTATAACTCTTTCATCTGCTCGCTATGTCCGACATCGATGGACCGTTATTGACCAGGCCAACCAAATACAATATCGAGGACTCCAACATTGCGTTGCTTGGTTCTGATGTGAGTGCTTCATCGCGCGTTTGCGGTTGGTCGATGGTCATCTCATGTTAGTGAACATCGTGGCTTGCAGCTCGAGAAGAAGGTACGAGAACATGCTGGAGACAAGGAAGTGGCATGGGAATCCGCAGGTCTGGCAGTTGGAACGCAGGTATGGAGGGTAGAGAAGTTCGGCGTGGTAAGCTCACAAGATGAAGCTGGGACCGCGGCTTACAAGACGGTAGAGCTTGATGACCGTAAGTGCAATATATGACTCTCATCTCCTCTGATCTTCGCATTTATACGCCTTACATAGATCTGCATGAAAAGCCTGTGCAGTACCGCGAGATTCAAGGCTTCGAATCTCCCAGATTCCTTTCCTATTTCCGCCATTTCGTCTTTCTACATGGTGGGGTCTCCACAGGATTCCACCACGTCTCATCGCCCCCTCCCGATGAGACTCGTCGACTATACAGAGTCACTGCCACAGGTACCCGGCTCGTCGTACGCGAAGTTGTAGCAGAAGGCGCTAGCTTCGTCCCAGGTGATGCGTACATTCTGGACATGGGTACGAAGGTCTGGCAGTTCAACACCAAGGGAAGCGTTGGGAAGGAAAGGTTCAAGGCCGCGGAGTTCGTCCAGTCTTTGGCTAACGAACGAGGGAATACGAGCGGGGGTACAGTTGATGTGCAAGTGTTCGGTAAGTTCCCTGTACACTATGCTTATATCCGGCTTAGCTGAACCACGGTCTCTCTAGATGAAGGAGGTCATGGTGCAGGTATCTTCCTATCCGAGCTGGGTCTTGAAGGTGTACCCACCGCGCCATCCAAGGAAGGCGCATCAGCTACACCGCCTACACTATTCCGGCTTTCCGATTCGTCGGGCAAAGTCACCTTCGACAAGGTCGAACCAGCTACCCGTTCGAGCTTGTTGTCCAACGACGCTTTCCTACTGGATGACATTGCGAACGAAAGTGCGTCTGCGGTGTACATCTGGATAGGAAGCAGCGCGTCGCTTACAGAGCGCAGATTGGCGGTGCAATATGGCCAGGCGTACTTGTACAACCACGATAATGGCGGGCGTACATTGTATGCGACAAGCATCGTCAAGATCAGAGAGGGGCATGAACCTGAGGCTTTCCTGCATGCACTTGGCGAGTAGTGGTTCGCCTGTGCTTCAAGTTGCGAAATCTCGTGGTAATATGCATGTACTAGTAGTACCAATTGGAATGTATGTCATGTATTTGTACACAAAACCTCCATACTTCTTGTACTGTGCTAGAACTATTATCGCCAGTTTTCGCTTGAACGAAGATAACTCGCCAGAGCTTTCAACCTTCATCTTATTGTCGAAGTACAACAAACAGCAGCATAAGAAACCTATGTACTCGTGAATGACTGCCTCTTTCGAGTTGGCTTCAAGTGTCTCCTACTCGCTTCGGATCGATATGTGGTAGATGGAATAGCTAGGGAATTATAATACAACGCTCACACACATGAGATTCAGAGGCATACAAGTACAAATCCGAGCGACGATTGCAAGAGTATTAGAGTAACAATTTAATGCATATAACAGTATCATCAGTGCCAGCACCTTCGACGGATGGTCTACGCAACCAGCGGCCAAGTCCACGATCCCGTCGCCATTAGAAATCGTCGGAAAAGTGGTCGGCGAGATTATCCTTGATCTCCTTGAACCGCATGCTCATCATGGCCAACGCGCTCTCCTTACACTGGTAGACATCATCCAGCACGCCCCGCGGGTTCAGCTTCCCCTCCACGAACGCCGCCATCTGGCTCTCCGTCCACATCACCTTTCCTAGCACGTCCTCCCTCTGGAAGCTCAACCACGATTGCGTTGTCCACGACTCCAATGCTACTCGCCACAGTGCAGCAAACCCCTTGTTGCACCGCGCCTGGCTGGTACACTTGGCCGAATGCGCTAGGGGAGGAGCATTCCCTGGGAGAGACTCCCACAGCTTGCAGAGGGAATAGTACCCGCACACCAATCTGACTCGGCGTTCCCTCGTCAGAAGAGTCGGGAACTCGAGGGCGAGGGTGTCCCAATGGGGTTTGCCTTTGAGGAGCATGCTATGGTAGGCGAGACCAACGATGGGCCGGAGGTTGTATCGCTCGCCGACGTCGATGGCGAGTGCAAGGTCTTTCGAGTTACCTTCGCCGATGAGGTGGCGCCAGCGGAGGATAATGAGGTCGAGTAGGTCGAAGCGTTCACAGAGCGCTGAGAGTTCTGTCATCTGGACCAGAGACGGGGGTAGATGAGGGGTAACGGCAGTGGATATGGTATGTGGATGCGTCAGGGAGATGGGAATCGGGGGCTGGGACGGTGGTGTCTGAGGGAGAGGGTGAGAGGTCAGTATGTCGTCAAAGGCACCAGGGCGAGAGAAGTGGTTGTAGAGAGAGGTGAGAGCCCAGGATTCAAGTGAGCGGAATTGATATTTGTTGGTTATACGGGCAAGGTTGTACATTTGGGTGAAGTCTACGTCAGGGGTTAAGGCGGTGAGAAGTTCGTGGGGCCTACCAGGTGAATCAGCATACATCTCTCACGATAAAATGTTATGTTTTAAAACGTACAGTGCATATAGTGACCATAAAAGGGCTCGAAATTCGTCTGCAGTGTCGCCCTGCAAACGTATTGGATTCTCGTCCGCGTCTCCTTCTGTACTTTGTGTGACACTGGAATCTGACCGAGACGAGTCCGTCTCTGACGATAACTGAAACATAGTCTCAAAAGCCGACTTGTCCTTCATCAATGTCGACCTATGCACCTGAAGTCCCACGGTGCCTGGGATGAGTATGCAACGCTGGGAGTCTCAACAGCTACACACCTTGAACAAAGTATTCTCTACCAAGAATACACTATTTCCATCCGAAATGTAGTACGTCGGGTCTCTGCTTGGTCCAGGCATAGACAGTGATAGGATGCTGCTGCTTTCGCCCAAGAATGAGTGCGTCATGGTCATGAGCGGGCTGTCTGGGTGTAGTTCATCCGCGTCCATGTTGTCTTCTATATACTAGTGTAAAGTAGACTAGCTCGGAGGCAAAAGGTATTTGGCGATGTCCTAGAAGCAAGGAGAGCAGTTGAGTCGGTGAGGCCGTGGTTTCATCGCAACGTGCTGGGAAGGCAGCAGACCCCCCCCATAGAGAATGACATTTGGTTCTCAAGTGATTGGCGCTATCTTGCCGGACGGCGTTGCGACGCTCGACGAGGTCGCTCATGTCCACCACTTAGCAAAGCACGGATACAAACACAGATATCACACAGAGCGGTGTAGTAGTTGACATAAATTCATTCACGAAGCGTCATATATACACGAGTACTAGTACATGATCAAATGGTGAAAACCGATCTTGATTATCTGGAAGGGAAGAATAGTCAGCTTCTGCATAGTAGTATGGCAAGGCAGAGCAAGAAGGTAAGGATCAGACATCCAAAGGAAGGTACTTAAGAACCCTCATAGCATCGACCCCCGCTTTCCGCCCAGCGCACCGCTTGCGCGGCGGCCCACACTTCACCATGCCATTTTGGGTTCGACACAGTAAAGGGGGAGTATAGACGTTCCGCATTGGGGGAGTACTCCCTTGCGAGGAGGACGCTCGAGTGAAAACTGCGAATGTACGGTGTATATCATCATACGAAGGGGGAGAACGTGTGGCAAAGAAAAGAGAACAGGAAGCTCACCTATACAGCCATGTCCTGCTCCCTCGAGGCTATGCGTGTCACCTATGCGAGGATCTGGGAACGAAGTCAGCAAAGGTGTACTAGGAAAACGAGTACACGAGAAGATCAGACGAAATGGCACTGGCATGTACACTGTGCGCTCCGTAGAACGCGAGTCTGTTGCGAACAGACTGCTCTATTCCTCGGCATGGTCGTGTAGGACGGGGAAGAGAATATAAAGTCATCACGAAAGCAAGACGAAAACTTTCTACTCACCATGATGGACAATGTCGAACGGAGAAAAAAGCGCGAAAATCCAAAATTTATACACCCATTGTATGTTTGGCGATGTTTGGTTTTGATCGCATGCCGTGGGAGACTGCCGCTTGGCGGGCGGCGTGTGAGTGCTCTCAATTCCCTCTGGACCTCCACATCCTGAGGATATCGCTGTAGGTACTTAATATCTCTGGGGTATCATTTGAGCTCATCTCAGAATACCTCTATGCTTGGTTGAATTTCACTAGCTCCGTATTACCCTCATGCAGCCGAATCGAGACGTAGAAGTTGACATCGATGGGTATGTCTCACAATGCGTGTTGCGAGTTGCTAATCGCTGAATATATTTGAATAGTCCAGTCAGTTATTCTAACCACCTCGATCTTACTTACACTGTCGCTAACTTTATCTCTATCTCTTAACAGGATGTGGAGGCTATCCAAAGCTCGTCGAACGGACATTCGGCGAGCAAGGAGGACTCGGGCGTAGAAAACTATGCAAACCACGGGGGACTTTCGCCCCTTAGCCGGCTTCCTGCAGAAATCCTATCTGTTATCTTTGAATGGGTCGTCGATATCCAGTGCCAAGAGCTGCTCCACCCAACACTGCGATCTAAATGGTGGACAACATTTCCCGCTCTGAATACCATCCGAAAAACCCTCATACCACCTCAGTATTGGAGCCCCGTCGAGTACTGGATTGACTTGATCTTCGTTTGTCGTTACTGGAGAAACATCGCCCTTTCTACCCCTAGACTATGGACGCGCATCAATCTCAACGAACGAGCGGTGAGCAGGGATGAAACCATATTCATGAAGAATGCGTGGGCCGTAGTGAGTCTCGAGCGCTCTGGCACACTCCCGCTCGCTCTCTATTGTACGACAACCCCGACCTCCCTTACAGTACCGCATATCTATCGACATCGCGTTCGTGAACTCTTTCTTCACAACACTGTGACTGGTGAACGTGCACATGAGCTGTTGGCGAGCTGTCCTTCCCTCTCGGTCCTGGTTGCCTACAACGACTGTCATCCCGCAGGTCTGCCCATCACAGCTAAGAACAAAGCTTGGGAGTCACCTAATCTTGAAACCCTTCTGTCATATCGATGTTCTTTCTGGCGACACGGGACCTTTGGTAACCTGCGGCATCTCGTCATCGAAGGGGAGTCTTTTACGTTCCCCTCCGGTATCACAGCCCTTTTTAAAGTCCTATCCCACACTCCCCATCTGGAGGACCTCGTGTTGCTGGCCGTTGCGGTTCCCTCCGCCCAAGTATTTGGGCCCCGTGACACTCAAGAATATGCTAGGCACCACATACCCATCGTACACATGCCATCCTTGAGACGGATGAAGATCATCGAACGCGAGTTGCCTGTCATCACCTGGTTTCTCGACCGCAATATAGTCTGCCCCGAAGACGTCGCTCGCTCCTTCACCATTATCAACCCCTCCGAGCGCGACCTCCTCAATCCGAGCTACCCCTTCGCTGACTGGTCAACAAATGGCCCCCATCCTGTGGAACGGCTTCACATTTCCAACGACGACGTCTTCGTTACTAACGGTACATCGGCGATGCATTTCTCCATCGCCAGCGCAGCCCAGCGCAAGTTCTTCTTCTCTGCTTTCTTGTCATCCCTTGAGTCACAAACCCAAGAGCTATGGTTTTCACTACCCATCAGAGATATCTCCGTCTGGGCAGATGTCCTCGCTCGCCTGCACAGCGTGAAGACCTTGGTTCTCTATGGCCGTCACGGTCTTGTTGAAACCTCGCTTGGCCTACTCTCCAGGTTCTTTCCTTCCTTAAGCACTTTACAGGTTAACTTCCCGAACCCATATTGCCTACCTCGGTACATTTTTACCCTTGAATCCAGGCGGCAAAGCGGTCATCAGATAAAGACTCTGCGTCTCGTGGGTGCGAACGACGCGTGGCGTAACGACGAAACTCGACAAGCGTTCGAGAAGGTAGTCAATTCTGTCGTGTTTTTGGATGAGGCGGCGTCGAAGTTTCAGCTGCCCACTATATGTACCACTGATTCCCCTGTGCATGCCTACTGGACTGGGTGGACAGTTTAACTACTCCTCGATATACTACGTAGAACGCATGTATACATTTTGTTTCCTTTCGGAGTTGGAGTCGGAGTGATCCATCAGAGCTTTTCGCAGCGCATACTTACCAGTGTACTGTCATCATCTGGCACCGACCGTCTTGTAAGCTGACAATGTCACGGTAGTACTAGTGCGACCAGGCTACATATGGTCGCACTAGCAGTGCTCTCGTTCTTACAGTTATAAATTGTCAGGTAAGTAAATGGGCATCTCCTTGAAACATCCCTGCACATGCAAAGTTTCTAGATCTGTATCCACTACCACTTTGCCAGCCTGAGTCAAACGGCCTGAAATAAGTCAGCATCCGGAGCAGATCACCTCTGGAATCCGTGCTTGCGAGTGTCGAGCAGTATCACCAGCTGAGGTGAATTGCGATTATCGCATAATACAGTACACATTTGAGTTCATATGTCTACCAGGAGGCTGCTGCGTCTGCTGCGCGACTAAAAGCAGTAATATTGTTGATCGGCCCGTACACAGCTTTGGGAGGGGCAGTGTCAATGTACGTTCTATTCCCTGAATTTCCCTGTATCGCAGCAGAAAAACATCCTAACTTCCACTTCCATCTGCTCAGAAGTAGCAAGTGACAGCAAGGTAGCAAGAGGCAGTGAAGGAGGTTTTACTCGTGACTCATGGCGATACAGTGCCGCGGCTGTGGCGTTCAATTGCAACTTTAAGACTTAGTGCACGCTATATATCCGATGCACTCAACTTCGACCTGTGAGCACTGCCTCCCACTGGGATCATCGAGTGAGGTTAACCTCTTAACCACTGCTATCATTCAGCACATCCAGCATGTCCATTTCCGGTCCATCCCAAGCTATCACTGTACACCTGGCAAGATCAACGGTCCTGCCGGGTGAGGTGCTCGAGGGTGAAGTGTATCTTCACTTTCCAGCTGTCTTGGACGATAAGTACAAGGAAGTACACATCAAGTTGCGCGGCTCTATGAACGTGTGCGTGTTTTATTCTCTCCTTATCAGAGTCGTTCCGTTCTAAACTTGAACCATTCCACGATAATAAGTGAAATCGTTCAGAAAACAGACAGATTCACAAACACCAAGACCGAACACAATGTAGAACTCCTTAGAGATAAACAGAAGATATGGACGCGCGGTACCTACCCTCCACCGGACTCCCACGTCTTGAAAGTTCCCTTTCAGTTCTCTCTTCCGCAGGCCCTGCTACCTCCGACGTGTAAACACAGAGCCAATTCGAAGGGGAATAATCAGGAGATCACTGGAGAAGTTAGTTATCACCTCGAGATTGTTGGGTCACGAGGGACGTTGCATGCAACAAAGAGGGAGAGAACAACATTCAGAGTTCTACCACCCTTCGCTCGCGGTGCTCAGCTACATAACGAGTTGACACCATCATGGACAGGTGATTGGCGCACGGTCACTAGACATATAAATGTGCCAGTGGGACGCGGCAAAAGAGTGTCGCGTATTGAGATGCAGGTCAGAACTTGGAGCTTGCAGTGATTGAAAGAAAACGAGTGCTGATACCTATACTTTTAGTTCAAATTCCCCGCCATAGAAGCAATCCCGTCATCGGCGCATATCCCATTTACGCTGAGAATAGTATCCAGCTCCCCGCGGATAAGTTGGGATGAAACCTCGGAAACAGAGTTCATCGAGCCTCCTACGAAGCCTCTCGATATTGACTTTCGGCTAGAGCGTACCCTTCGTATCCAACCCGAAGGTCACCAAGTTCCTTTGGCGACCGCAACTAATACTATCCTACGGCTTGGTGGGGTAGGACTTGGACAAGTCGTGCGAAACGGAAGACCCGTAACGACACAAGTATCAGAAAGGCACTGGGTGCCAGAGTTACACGATGCTAGCTACGGCTCGTGGAAGCAAGAGACGACGTTCTCTTCTCGATTTCGCATTGCTTGTCCTACGACTCTCGTTACCGAGCTCATGCGCGTGGAGGTAGGAGCCAATTAAATGCGATGTTCTGCCGTGTTTCCAGCTCTGATTATTGTATGGTCTAGTATCGCCTTTATATACGAGTCGGCCTAGCAATCAAGAGCAAGACACTTGAATGCCAGATACCTGTCACTGTCATCGCAGGTAACGACGTGCCCGATACCCCTTCCCTGGAGGAAGCTAGGCCAGTGCCCGAGTCTCCCGTTGACAGTCCGCCGTGAGTGTCTACCAGCACAACACGTCCGTATGCAAAAAGGCACTACTGATACAGCTATTCTACCTTGCTAGGGATTATTTTGACGAATTCGGTGGCTTAGGTCGTCATAGGTCTGGGACTGCCACACTTCCGTCTCCTTTTCGTGAGACTGATGTCGAGCTGCAAGAACGATTCGCTCGTATGACCGTAGGGCCTTTAACTTGGCCTTATCAAGTGTGATATTGACGGGAGGTGTCCGGTTTTGAGGAGCCCGTAGAATGCCCTTGATAAAGTTGTATTTGCTTGTTTGACAAAGATCCAAAGCACATAGAGAAGTCACTTGAAAACGGGTGCCCACAGAGAAACTATTGTACACGGTAACTGCAATCCAAATCCGTATCGCTTTCTTATTTCAAGCGTCGTAGGCAACCCTGGCACCGCACCACGCGTACGGGTAGTTGTGTTGGTACCAGTTCCTCAGAGTACGACGATCCGCAAGGCGAGGAATCGTCGCGTACGAGCCTCCGAGCTGCATAACAGAAGTATTGCCTCAGTATATATATCACCCAAACACCGCGAGGACACTTACGACCACTTGATGATGACCATCGAAGAAATCGGTCGAGTAGCTGTGGACACGTTTTCTGAGTCTACGTCCTGGTATAAGACGGAAGTAGAACTTACCCTGGGTATAACTTCGACGTAGCAAACCCGTCGTGTTTATCGAATACAGTAGATGTCCATTCCCACACGCCGCCGTTGTGACCGATACAGCCCTGGTTATCCAGCCCAGTCGTGGCTCTGCAGCCCAAAGACAAGTCAGCAAACGCCATCGCCCTCAACATGAGAGACAAAATGCACTTACGGAATAGGGTGCCAGTTACGGAATCCGACGTTAGCACCACCTTCGAAGCCGCAGTTGAACTTGTCGAGGAAAAGACGAAGCTCTGGCTCTGTCGGGAGACGGCCACCTTTGACATTTGCATAAATGGAGAGATTGTCGCAAGATGTTATGATGGGCCAGTTTCGGGCGATTTTGATTGGAACAGGTCCGTACATCGTTTTCACCTACACACACGAAAGGTCAACATAAACTTCAAGGCAGTTCATCTCCATGCGCATACCTGAATTTCTCCATTGACTTCGACCCAGCTGGCCGGGAACTGAACCTTCTCCGTATCCTTTCCGCTGCTGACGTAAAAGTCGTGGAATTCACCGTTCGTGATGGGTCTCCATTCAATGCTGAACTTTCCAACTTGCACCTCTCGCTTGGGGTGCTCGTTGTCCCAGCCGAGATCGTGAGAAAGGACGTCCGTCGACTCGTCTTGTTCCTCGTCATCGTCGTGGCCGATAGAGAGCGTCTCGGGCCCAAGGGTGACCTTGCTTGTTTCCGGGCGTGGAGCAGTGTTCCACGACTCAGCGAGAACCTCCCATAAAGGTGGTACAAAGCCACTGGGAGGGATAGTGCCTGTGCCAGCACGTTGAAGGAGCATGTATAGGAGAGTCTGCACGATGATAATGAGCATACAAATATCGCTGTCCACAAATCAATACACAAACCTCTGCATGCAAAGCCTCGTGCTCGAGCGTCAGGAATAGCACACGTGCGACCTTTCGCGTGAGCGTCCGCTGGCCAGACTTGATGTCATCGTAGATCTTGAGTATCCGCTCGCGAACACGGCTTTGATAGGCTATAATGGAACACACGGAAGGCCAGTCCTCGTCTTTCAGGGGGACCTCCGAATGTGACTACATCCCATTAACCGTCAGAAGGAACATGATGATTTAGAACTGCAACAACTTACGTGGATCTGAGTGGGATCGTCGACGTTCGGGTCAATACCTCGCTAAGTGGAACTCGTAAATAACTTGCAAAAACCCCGTTGGGTATGGCATGCTTACCTCGAAGATGTCCTATAACAAAACGTAAGCAATGTGCAAAAAATGATAATGGCTGAATGCCCGACTAACCTTAAAAGACTCAGGCTCAGTGAGGGGCTCGCGAAGCACCTTCGCGATTTGAATATCTGCGAACGCCGGAATATGACCTTGGTAGAAAAGACAAATATGACGAAGGTCAATCGGCTTCTGGAAGAGCATTGACGGCGGTATCAGGCGTCTATTGATATAGTCCCAGCAAGCCCACATATCCTGCCACTCGGCAACGCTGGGCAGGCCAAATGGCGTCTTCTCCTTGGTCCTTTCGACAATAGGTGGGAATGAGAATTGAGGGCGCTCAAGAAGCCATAGCGAATACTGCGACTCCTTGTCGGTCCAGCGATTCACTGGACGGAGATTGGCTTTGGCGAATAAAGAATAGGCATCACGATCCGAGTACTAAACAAATATTATCATCTGAGACTTTTGATATGCTGCGTGTTTGACGAACCTTGTGTGATACCTCGATCCTGATCATCTCATCTCGCAAGAATTCGAATTTAGCACCGGATGGCTCAGTGAGTGTCTGTTGCGTCTTGGACTTGTAGTAGGCCTCATGACAACCTATGGGACGGTAAACAACAGGGATCATTGAATCGGTCTGGAGCATTATTCTTACGTAGATCCGTATTATACTTCCCAACGTACTCCCACTTATCCTCCGAGAATAATGTCTCATCTCCCAGGGTCCTTCCTGCACCCTTTAACCCGTTCAATATGAATTCCCTCGTGACGCCCTTGGTATCATCGTAAGCGAGCTCGATCTTCTTACTGTCATTGTCGTGGTCAAGTCCTAACAGAAGGGTGCTTCCAGATCCAGGCTGCAAAGGTAGGTTCTTAAGGAATTCGACATCTTCACCTCGATTGAAGTTACCCAGAGACGAGCCTAAGAAAAGAAGATGGAAAGGGGTATGGTCGGAACCTGGGGTAGAGGGGGGTGTCGTCTCCGTGTCACGGCTCCCCGACGACGAACTGGGTGAAGAAGAGCGGTCGGCCTTTGAGATGCTGTAATGCTCGCGAGCCTCGTTAGCAGTAGGATCCAAGTCGGACTGGCCGCGAAGACCCCCCTCGTTGATGAATGCGAGTCCATCATCGTATGTCGCGCACAGCCCCTTCGTTGCGACCTTGCCTTTAAGCTCCGCGCCAAGTTCAGATAAACTGAGCTCCTTCAAGGTACGATCGAGTTCTCGTTTCTCAAGATCGAGGGCGTAGTAAGTCATGGAGGGCGACGTCTTCGCTTCGGGAGCCATGTGTGAGAGTGCTCGAAGGATATGTGAGGTCTTTCGGAGTGCTCTGTGGAGGAGCGCAGGTCAATTTATATTATGTTCATCTAAACAGCTATCTAAACACTAAACTCCGCATGGCTGGGGGCGTGTCATGGGGCTATCTCGTGAGACGTCAATACCCAACCAAGAGGCAATCAAGACGTCAAACGTCCCACGTAAACAAAGCGCCAACAGTGACCATCGGAGGAAATATAGCAAGAACATTCGTAACATGAGAGCAAACGAACCACACTCACCCTGCACCAAGCTCAACAATGGACTCCTGTTCATATTTGCCATCAAGCCCTGCATGCATGTAACGTACGATCTCGTTCGCGTGGTTTTTGAGAATCTGCTCTTCTGCAGGGAACAAATAATATTCCGTCGCATCCGTCGTAATCTTGTCGTAAAGGCGCAGCCCTCGTTCGTCGTACAATAGCATAGTAGGCAGAGTCTTCTGTCCTGCAGGCTGAGAGAGCCCATCGATGATTTGCTTCCGCAGCGAGCCAGAGTCCTCGCCGCTAGACGCGACTTTGGCGCGAATGTCGATGATGTCGATAGTAGCCATGGATGATAATTGTCTTAAATGACAAAGCAAATGTGCTGAGTCGTTCGCGACGCGTACGCTGGAACTCCGAAGGTAGAGATGGGAGTGTGTTTGCTGTTTCGTCCAGCCGGGCGGGGAGACTATTAAAGGAGAATGAGAGGCACGATCTGCTTACATCAGCGAGCGCCTGATCATGACATCAAGGGGGAAACAGTACTAACAAAGACGCACGGTTGCAGGTCGGAGTGGTGTGGGCATACACACGCAAGTCATCTTCATCGTAATTGTCGTGACAGCCGAGAGCTGTGACCTCGTCGTGTGTTGAATGCTGAGCGCTGCGCCTGACATTGAAGACGGAGAGACCCGTCGGGCCGTCCGCGATTTAGTCAGCAGACATTCGGGCGGGCACCCATCTGCAGGCTATTGGCAATGCTAATCTGCTTCCAGTCGACTTCGAAAGTCTGGGTTGTTACTACAAGAATCCTGGATGCAACATAGTCTATCTATTTCAGTCGAGTAATGACGGCAGTTCACGACGTATAAAGCAGTAGGCTCTCACCTGGGGCCTTTTGCCGAAACCAAAACCAAAACGTTCCAGTGCCCAGATTTTGCTCAATGATCGAAAGATAATCACCCGCAGCTGAGCATAACGAGTCTACCATCAAAGAAACGTTGAGCCATCGAGCTCAACAGGTGATGAAGAGGAACGAACCTCAACCAAGATCAAACCAGGACTTACATCGGGCGGTCTTGGATAAACTGTATCTGATCTAGCTCCCTTTGCTTGGTAAGGCCAGCGGTGGTTGCTTATGGAGGTGTGCGAATTTCTCTCACATGTTAATTGTAAAGACGTTGACCTGTGGACGTGGCAAAACACAGACTTGCGTACAAACGGGCAATTGATCAGCGGCTGACAAGAAGAAGATATATAGAGACGCACTTACCTCATGTTGATTGCACATGTTGACCGTAATCGGGAGCAGTGTGAACGTCCACAGTACAGGTTGAGTAACTACTTACCAAGAGATGCGTCCGATCAAAATAAAAGGAAGTAGGAGGGCGAAGAAAAACGATAGCTTTAGCTGATAACAACAAAAACAACGGCCCAGATAGAAGGGCTCAACAGATGCAATAAATAGCGCGAGTGTCCAGATGGTGCAACCAGAACAATGAAGATCCAATGGGGAGAAGTATAGGGTCCATAGTGATGTTGACGTTGAATGAAAGTCAAAAGAATAGAAGAGTCCGTCGAAATGATTAGTGGATCTTGTCGGCATCGACAAGTTCAGAGGCGAGGCGCGCCAGCAATTCGTCTGCTTTGGGGTTACGAGGATAGGAGAGCCCATCGCCTTTGCTGTGAGGTGACGTTACATGTGTTGAAGGTGAGTAACGTTGAATACTGATTTGAACTCACCATCCACCACCCACAGCCAAGCGACCGACCCAGCCGAATGGCTTCTCCCATCCAATAACTTGCCACCAATTTCCACGCCAGCCCATGTCGTATAGCTTGATGTAGCCCTGCGCGTCTCGAACAAGACGGCGTTGACTAAAGGAAAGTTCATGTTCCAAAGGTGGGTCTGACAGCCGATGCCTGTCAGAGGCGTGTTGGGGCGGAAGGCGTGGCAGCTCGCGAAGGATTAAAAATGGAGTTATATTCTCCAAGGTTGTCTGGTTCGTGCTGTAGAGGGTACCAAGGTTAGCATCTTATATGCCCGGATGGTAGAGACCGTGTGCGTAGTGCTGTGCCAGACTCACGTCACTAGGAACAGGTGGTATATAAAGAATGGACCAATGACCATGCTGAATATGATTCCGGCTAAGGCTAGAGACATCTCGTGTAATGGCGTGTGTTCATCCTGTCTCGTGGAGTTTAGATAGGCAACTGCATCGGCCGGGCCACTTACGATAGATAAGGGATTCTCGAAGGCGTAATACACAGATGACGCACACACACTGCCCATATACATAGCGAGCAGTGTAATACACGCGAGAAAATGCAAGAATGAAGTGTACGTCCTGTGACCCTAGATAAGAGGTTATAGATGTATGGCCGCGACGCCGTGATGAAGTGAACGTACTATACATTTATATCCCAACCACATGCAGTGATGGTCTATGGTTATCAAGGAGTCAATAGTCGTATGACGCGTTGCAGGGTTGTCAAACGCACCCATTTTCAGGACACAGCGTCCACAGTGCTTACAACTAGCCTTCTTTAATCCTCCCGAACCATATATGACACCCATGCCAGCGTAGTACTTACTGATGCGTCCTGGGCGGTTTCGGTGCCCAACATTTGCGACAAAACTTGCCCGGAGAAGACATGTCTAGATCGTCCGCGAGCAACGCCTGCGTGATGTGCACATCGTCGTCTGCACCGCCCGCGTCTTCTTCCCTCGCATTCGGTCGGCCAGGATCGCGCAGGATGATGGTTATTAGAGAGGAGAAAGCCAGGGCGGTGAGGGTATATGAGACAGCAAGATGTCGTGCGAAGAGCCATGGATCACGCAAGATGTGCAGGTGGTAATTCACCAGCACGATGAGCCATGACGGTTGCGGCGCCAGGAGAAATAGCACTGTCACTAACGACACATGAAGGTCATAAGTTATCACCATTGTAAGGTTATTCATAAAGCTATATAGCCAGATGCTCACCACAGGTAGGCACGTAGTGAATCCACCTCCGGGGCGGGGCGTCTTTCTCTTCTTCGTCGTCGTGTGCGGCAGCATAGCTCGGTGGCGGTGGCATTGGCGGCGCAATCCCATTCTCGGGCCCAAAGTTGAGCAATGGTTGGGCCCGCGACATCGTTGCAGACGATGGTGACGGTTAAGGACAACAGCTACGGCGTTGTCTCGAGACGTTGCGGGCTGGACGGCCGAGCCGCCTGCCAGTGCACGAAATTAGCTCTTGATTAGGTGACCGGGCGCTTACTTGTATATGCCTGCTTGACCTCCAGCCACCATCATCATTTGGACAGGCCCGTCCGCTATGGGCTCGCCAACGTCTGTGGCCGCAGTTTTGGCGTAGAAAGGCAAGAAGTTGGCAGCTAGAAAGGGCTTTGGAGACGCACGCGGTAGGTAAATGATACATACTCTCAGATGGAACAAGATCTGATTCACATGGCCGCACCTACTTCTAGACATACTTAGCATTTCATTGTCCATATTGAAGTTTCTCCGCCGATGGATAAATGTCCTCCGGAAATACATGCACGCATAGTTTCTTACGCTTGTACAGATGATGGCTATACAGGCTGCGCGCTCTCACTTGTCTCCCGTTACTTCAGCCAGGTGTCTTCGCCGTACCGATGGCAATGTATTGCACTCCCCGGGTATGACCAAATCATCTGCTTCGCGAACGTATTGGCCAAGTCCAAGACTAGGAGACCCATTCATCATCTGTTCTTGAGCGATCGACGCTCTGAACTCGTCCTCTCTTCAACAGACGATTACGAAACCAAGTTCTTGTCCATATTCGCTTCCGTGCTTCAATATGCCGCGCCAACCCTCCGTAGTCTCTCGTTCTTCTCGGACGCAAGCTTCTACTACGGTGCTCAATCCGTTTCACAGTGCCTATCTACCCCCTACCCCTTCTTGCAGGAGCTTACGATCCGAGCCTGCTGCACCTCGAGCCGGCTCGTGGGCAATCAATCCGGCGATACACTACCCTGCAATATGCCCGACCTCACCCACCTCCATCTTGCTCTCCCCTATCATGGACTCTCGCGAGATGGCCTTCAAGCGACACACAACCTCGTTCGGTCCATTTCCTCAGCCATCTCCCACCTTAGATTCACGATGCTCGACAAATGGGGAAGCCGACGCGTTATTGAGGTCATACACTCTGAACTCTCCGAATCAGGTATCGTCCCCGCCATACTTGACCTTCCCCCATCGGACTGGGACAGTCCGCGTACGGCGACAGCCAGTCCTGTGAATTGGGACAGACTCCTTCCAGACAACCTCAAGTTGTTTGCCATTCAGCCATCTCCGACCAGTACGTTTTACTGCTCGTGCTGCATGGATTTACGGGGAGACGTAGACGTTATGCGGATTCTGGAGAGAATGTCCGACCTCGCTGACAAGGAGCGATTTGTCTACATGGAAAGACGGCCGATTCGCGTACGTAAGTGCCGCACGGACCCGATGGAAGTCGCGGGCTATGGGCTTATCGAAGCCAGAGGCGATTGGCTGGAGCGTATACATGGCGGAGGCGGGTGCTGGAGACAGAAGGACGACGAAGACATTGATTCCATGAATGCCGCCGTGGCGAGGGTGCCTTCGCCGGACGTTCTTGCACTAAGACCGAATCGTAAGCCGGGCCGACGTATGACGAAGTTGAAGAATGCATTCAGGAAATGGAAGATATGGTAGTCTGCTACCCTCAATGCCTTCATTTACGAGAACACTCGCCGTACAGTATCTGAGGTCTCTGTAGTACAGCTGACATTTTTGGGACGATCTCTTGTTGTGTCATATAGATTCTATCCCAGTTCCTCTAGGGTTGTTATGTTGTTGTTGCTCTCCTTGTTATGAATGTTGTCGTTGATATCTGTCGTTGTATATAATAGTTTCACTCTCTGTGTTGCACTGTTGCAAACTCACCAACCCGCGTGTGTCTTGGCACACCATCGGACACGATTATCTTATCTCCGAGACAGATTAACATCTTCATCTAGCCCCGTCCCGTCCCATTTGTCCCTTTTACTCATCTTCCGGTACAACAGTTCCTTCAGCCTGGCCATTACCCAGAGCTTACTGAGCTGCGTTCTCCGTCATCCGAGGTGACGCGGCAATGAACGGCTTTCGAAGCTTTACAAACCTTGCTTCCGTCATAGATTCAACTTCAAGGTCATCCCCACGAACAATGTAGTCGACGCCGTCATGAGACCAGTGCAATACATCGTAAACGTTACAAGATGATTCGAGTGTGATCATTGGCATGAGCTGTTGTCATAAACGTACAGTAACACGCAAATGACTGTGGTGGTGTGAGATGAGATCGCATACTTTACTCGCAATCGTGTCCGGCCGCTAAGATAGCCGGACTCTTAGATCTTAAGACCAGCCCTCAGACCATCGACGGCCGACTAAACCACAGCAAGCCACTCTCTCACTTGTACCATCACCAACAGCCTCTACTATGCCTTCCCTCGAGATCAAAACCAACGTCAAGCTCGCTGATCCCAAGGCGTTCTTGGTCGAGTTCACCGACGTGAGTCATATCTAAACGTAGTATCATCTGCATCCCTCGAGCATCCCTTGACCACGATATACCCAACCGATCTTCATGGATCCTCTCTGTCTATGCGCCAAACATCCGAATGCCGTACTAACGGGTCCATAATTTGACTAGTTCGCAGCGGAGACCTTGGGCAAGCCCAAGCAATACATTGTCGTCTCTTACGTGCACCAGGAGTACTTCGCTTGGAACGGCACCTTCGACCCGGCATACTTGCTTCAAATTGTAAGTCCTTCTGCCTTCGGATCTATCGCAACATCCGATCCTACTACGTATCCTGCAGGTCTCCCTGGGTAACATCAACCCCGAGGCAAATGTCACCTACAGCAAGAAGTTCTCCGACTTCTTGCAGCAAAGGCTTGGTGCCCCTGCTGACCGTGGCTACATGTGCGTCTTGTTCCTTCTTTGAATACTGCTATATATGTGCCTAACACGCTCTGATGTTTGCTGTGCGTTCAGCTCGTTGATCGACCCCGGTAATGAGAACCTTGGGTGCGTATCCCCACTTGTGAGCTTCCCTCGAGAATGCGACCTACTGATGCTTATTTCGTAGATACACCGGCACCACGTTTGCCACCATCTTCGGCAAGAAGTAAGTGGTGATGATGGTGAAGCTATATGTAAACAAAGAAAGAGAAACGACGTCCAGTGTACCAGTACGATGAAAAGCAGACCAGAAATGTATGTATTACTTCAAGCAACGATTGGACCTCGATGATCTCCCTATTTTGGGACTGTAGTGAATAAGAATCAACAACAATAGTATCGTCAGTTTATGGCTCACTTTTACTGTGCCTCCACGTCGGATATAATCACCCGATGCAGCACCTACGCACAACAGTGAAATAGGCTCTCCCTGCCGCTGATCAACGCACATGCAGATCTACGTCACTTCACCTCTATATCCCAATCTCTGTCCGCAGCCCAGTATGGAGGACGCTGGGGGAGCTGGAGGCCATCATCACCGAGGCTAAACCGCAACGAGCAGGGATCTGCGAGTGTTCGCACTTGCGGAGAAGATGCAAGCACTGCGTTTCTGTGTTCTGCGGGACCGGGGATGCGCTTCGTGAACCGATAGCTCCACTCACCAGTAACATGTGCATGGAGATTTGAGTTCTGGCAGTACAGTATAGTCGAGGCTACCGTGTATATTCCGTGGACCCGGAAAAGACATATAACTCTGCCAATCTGAATGAACATGTGAGTAGTCGAGTTGATCCTGGTCGGCCGACATGAGGAGAAGAAGTATGAAAATGTTCAGAGGTGATTTACCGTCTACACCAACACTTAAACCAGGACAGGTACCACATATGAGCCTGCAACACGTATTCTAGGTACGTCCGACGACCCGTACGCTGGTTAGAGTTCTGATTTGCGTAGCCTGTCAGAGTGGGGTAGCCTTCGAGCTTCGGTGCCTGTGGGTGAAGAGGTTGAGAGGGATAATGACTGAGGAGGTATGTAACTGGATGAACTCCTCCCCATGGCGATTGTGTGAGACGATGATGTCAAGGTAAGCTTACTCGGGAAGGAGTTCCCACTGGGCCATATTTTCGATTTGTTTGATTCAAATCTACATCGATGTTTCCGGGAAAGCTGGCCAGGTGACGGTACTATCTGTATATTTCGGGTTTTGCGGGTCTTTAAGCTTGATTATTTGAAAGCAGAACTACGCGAGTATTGGGTATTGGGGCCCGGGGGTGAAAAGCATCGCTGAGGTTTGCATTGGTGTAGTTCGACCACTTGTAGCGTCAGTTTGTCCACGGAGCCTGTGCTGCATATTGCATGATGTATGACGAACCACGGGGATTATGAAAGACGTACATGCGCTGTTCACAGCCCCGCATGAGAACGAGCAGTCGGAATTAGGATAGTCCCTATCTAGCCTCCTGTGAAGTCAAGGTAAGTTTGAAGGTTGGTGGTGCGATTCGAGCCTGAAATGAGTGTACTATGGCCACATGAGCTCACAGAACTTCGGTGTATTGACAGTGATTGACTTGATGACGGGATGAGATGTCAATACACGATTGCAACGACTGATGGAATGGGTATGTGCCTCGATAAGAGACAATTATGAGCATTCTGGGCGTACCTCTGGATGAGAAGAATGCTCTGAGGGCGCGCTATCAAACACCAACTTGAAAGGACCCGGAAGAGTGCAGAGCGGAGGTTCTGTCAGTTATGAGTTTGCAACGCTTCCATGTTGCCGTCTAAGCACAGTGCGAGAATCATATCAGAAGATGCAATTCGTGTGCCGGATGGCGGTGCTCTCTTCGAAGTTCGAATTTGTGTGATGTTGGGATTTCCTGCCGCCAGTGCGCAGTCTGTGGCCACAAAGCAGCCTCCCCGTTCGGGTCCGTTAGTGCGTGGGAAAAGTGATCGGGTGCGGTTGTGGGCTAGAAATGGAAGGTATGGAAGGTTGCGTCCTTGGTTCCATGCCACCACCACGCGTTGCACAAAGCAATCCACTATCCCCTCTTACTTGCTGCAGTAAAGCCCAGCCACCACCGGTTGTGGGTAAAGGCTCACTTTTCTTGTATGAATGCGGGGGTTTGGCAGAACCCGTGGTATCGTACCTGAGCTCCACGTCTTTGAGCCAATCGGGGGGCCACATGTAAATCAGAGAAGCATGCGAGCTTAGATTGCAGTTCGATTGTGGCAAGTTTGATCGTTGTTTACATTACGCTGATAGCTACAGCACAATTCGGTAAGTCGCCAAACCCGTCTTCCTTCATATGTCCCGTCTGACCCACAGCACTATCTTGACGCAGTCGCCGTGATATGGATGAGTGCGAGCTCGAGATATGACAACAGAATTACTCGTCCTCGCCGTTCCAGCCCTCGCCAAGAACTGTGCTATGCTGTGTTTTCTATTTTTACACACGTTGTTCTCTGGGACCGTTGACCAATGACGCATGTTGCCCAATATTGCCACAGGTCGACCCAAATCATCTTGCGTGCTTCCTTCCCATTTGGAGCACCCACGGGCATATTCCGCGCTTCCCCCGAGCTTCCTTCTTAACAGATATTCGGAGATTGTAATGTGCTCAACCTAATCCAAAACATATATAAGATAGGGAGGAAGTCCACGTCATCTCTCCCAAACTCATCTTCCCACCTCTCAACACTCGATATACAAGCTTTCTGCAACATGTCCTCCGCTCTTCCCTTCGTCTCTCGTGTCGTCGGCAACCACGCTCGAGAAATCCTTGCTCGTGACCGCGCCAGAGCTCAGAAACTGTTGTCCGGCAGTCACCCCCATGGCCCCATTGGTATTCGCGAGCTCCGCGCTAGGCGCCACGGCCACCACCACCACCATGGTGGCTCTGGTGGCGGTGGGAGCACTGGCGGCGGCAGCACCGGTGGAGGAAGCGCTGGAGGAGGAGGTGCACCCACTGACTCTGGTGCTGGTGTCGACGTTACCGACGCTGGTGTGACTTACACCGCTTCAGTCGGTGTCGGCAGTCCCGCTACTCAGTACACACTGTTGATCGATACAGGTGCGTTCCATATCTCGGAAAGATGTCACTTAGCTAACTAAGATTTGTCAATTGATAGGTAGCTCCAACACCTGGGTGGGCGCAGGCACAAAGTACGTGAAGACTAGCACGAGCAAGAGTACCGGTGCCACAGTCGTACGTCGTGTCTCTACGTGCACCTGATTCGCGACGTTGGAGTGCTTATTGAATTCTACAGAACGTCAGCTACGGATCTGGCTCGTTCTCTGGTACTGAATGTAAGTCTTTATATTATGTCTTGTCATGCGAAATGCTTACTGGCTCTCAGTCACCGATACGGTCAGTCTCGGATCGAATCTTGTCATCCAGAACCAGTCCATTGGTGTGGCCAGCCAAGCTCAAGGTTTCGACGATGTCGACGGTATCCTCGGTATCGGCCCTGTCGACCTCACCACTGGCACACTCTCTACTGGCCAACCCGTTCCCACTGTGACAGACAACCTGTTCTCCCAAGGGACCATCTCCAACGACTCTATCGGTATCTCCTACCAGCCGACCACAAGTGACGGTCAGGTCAACGGCGAGCTCACTTTTGGCGGAGTGGACACATCAAAGTAAATCGCGGTCAAATCTGTTATTCTGAAGAGAGTTGCTGATCAAGTATGTGCAGGACTACTGGTGATGTCAACTTCGTCCCTATCACATCCACTTCCCCTGCCAGCCAGTACTGGGGAATCGATCAGACCATCAGCTATGGCAATGACTCCACCATTCTCGACTCCACCGCTGGCATCGTTGACACCGGTACCACCCTCGTCTTGATTGCCACTGACGCTTTCCAGAAGTATCAGAAGGCTACTGGTGCCAAGGAGGATCAGACCACCGGCTTGTTGACCCTCACTGAACAGCAGTTTGAGAACTTGCAGTCTTTGTTCTTCAACATTGGTGCGTTAGAACCTTGCACGTGCACTATCATACTAATCGTACTGTCACTGCAGGTGGCGTACAATACGAGCTCACCGCGAACGCTCAGATCTGGCCTCGTTCTCTCAACTCCACAATTGGAGGCGAAGAGGGAAAGATCTACCTTGTTGTCTCTGACTTGGGTTCCCAGAGCGGCCAGGGTCTCGACTTCATCAGTACGTATTATGCGTGTTTATAAATCTATTCAAACCGCTAATACTAACCACTTTTTTACCTGATACTCTTAACAGACGGATTCTCGTTTTTGCAGCGCTTCTACAGCGTTTACGACACTGGCAATGCTCAAGTCGGCTTGGCCACTACTCCTTTCACCGACGCTACTACCAACTGACTGTTGGACAGACGTCTGAGTAGACTGTGATGACGTTTTACGATATGGACAAACGATATGACTGTTGTTTCTGAAGAACTGGACCTGCACCCGTTATTCTACGTAAACCCTGGATGAACTTGTTTGTACTCGTAGTTTTGAGGAATACAATGTAACACGCATAGTGGAATCTACCTTTTGAGAACCTCCGTGAATATTGTAATGTTACGTGAGCACATAGCTACTGTCATAGCTGAGGGAGCAAATGTCGACCCGTGAACTTCTGCGCGAGGATTTGGGACTTATTATAGTAATATGAAGAAATGCACAACGTTTTCCACCTTGAGCAGGGAGGGGAGTGCTGTATCTTACACATGTAATAATTAGCAGTCACACCGTCTCTTCGGTCCAATAAGCATGTATGGTAGAATCGGTGGTACATCCGGTGAGTGGCTCAGATTTCGATGTCACTTTATTGAAATACACGACAAAATCGACTGCTCTCTCGAACATTGCTCAGGTCGCATCACTCATTCACACTCATTAGACACAGTGTCAGTATTGGGTGACCCACCGTGCATAGTATACAAGAATTATGTCTCTCTCGCGTAGAAGACGATTACATTTATACGCCCATTGATCGCTACTACGTCAATCTTGCGCCATCGCCCAATAAAAAAGGCGTATGATATCAAAGTTTTAGTTATAAAGGTCGCTAACAGGTTAACTTAGAAATGACGGTCGTTCAGTCGGTGAGGGAGTGGACGGAGAAGTTCGGGCGTTGAGTATGGATTATTTGCCTCATTAGGTAATCTTCTCGCCTGATACTGTGCCTGAATGACTTCAGCTGGTTATCGCGCTGCTCACCGTGGCTATCTATCAGACCATTTTATAAACAAATTTCTAGTTCTATTTGTACTGTACCTGGGGAAATGCGATGGTATTCTAGCCTGGACAACGTCGACAAACTCGGAAGCGTGATGTCACGCGCACGTGGGCGTGACCCTAGCGCCATGCGACGAGTGCGTGACTCTGTTCATCTTTCCCTTCACTTTCATCCAGAAGTAAGTGGGTCATCAACCTTCTTCGCTGAATAGCTGAATAGCCTTGAATAGCCTCTTTGATGACAGATTGACATTACTGTATCGACGTTGTAACGGATAATTCAAGGAACGTGTCGGATATAATCACTGTGCGTAGATTAAGTTGACGATTGTTTTACGTCCATGTTGCTGAGCCTTTATCCTATCTAGAGAAGTATTGCTTTCCTTTAGATCATCGGTCATAGCACCCTGAGCTACGGCTGAATCCATGTATGACCACGCCTCGCCTGCAGCGCATTGTTGCTGCTCATGACATATAGCGGCGATGCCGCGACATATGCGCTCATCAACTACGACATTGATGAGGTCAAGCCTGAATGTCGCAGATCGATAGTAGGGCTAGTGCCTCGGGTACTACACTGTACTGCGAAGAATGGTACGTCTTTTGTCTGCAATAATGCTACATACCACCATGTAGTTGCTACGTCAGCTTACTTGCGCAGTTTTCCAGGCTACGACCGGAACATCACTGGTGCACTTCTGAGTTTCGGCTATGCTGGGCAGTTCCAAGTCATATTAATTGGTGCCCACAATCTGTCAAGCGTTAACCGTCAAGGAACTACCTGCCGTGTGCGGTTCGCCCCTTCTGAGGTCAAATCCTGTTCTCCAACGTAGCAGGCTCGACTGCGCAAAGGATAGCATTGAACAGTCATGCCAGACGGAGAGGATTTAGGTTCCTGATCATGTTTCTTTCCGATCGACTATTGCACACGGCAGTCTGTAACCAGCATCGGTGTGTATTTTTCTCAGGATAGCTCAACTATTGTACGGCTCAACTATACGCACAGGTGAGGCATAGGGTCCATATCCTAGCCTATCGATTTTTGCCACGTCATGAGAGGCAAAAGCCGTCACGATTCTTATTAACACCGCTCTAAATGGTACACTACCCCATTTGGAGAATGAGTAAGGTACGAGCAGTGAACTCTTGTGCTTACGCATTCTATTCGCCCTGCCGACCAGGAACACCATCCCGTAAAGCCGCTGCGTCTGAGAGATTGAATTTATGCAGTCCTTCGAACGGCGGCCTCAATACACGGCGCCATCTTTTTTACACCTTATGGTGGTGGATCCTTCACAGCGGCAGGCAACTTCCCAGACGATGGACACCCCTGCTTTCCCAAGGTATCGTGTGCTCGTCCGTCGTGCAAGACCCGCCCACCAGTCGATAGTATCCTTACTTGGTGGGTTTCTTTGTTCTGACTCGTTGCCATTGGAGACTCACGCCTGTTAGAGTTCTGTTTCACCTCTCCGACCAATACCATCGCGGAGGGAAGCCATATGCGATATGTTCTCGCAGCTTCGAGCCATGCGCACTGAACGGTATAATCACAGCTGAGTGAGGCGGGCGTATATTCATTCCTCACAGTTCTGCCACAGCTTTTACGTAGAAATCGTTGTCGAGTCAGTCGTACGACGTCAAGCCACGTCAAGGCCAATGGTTGGGTACGCTCAAGGAAACCTTTTCTGCCTTTTGGCGAGGATCGTCTCGCGCTGTACGGAGGGTATGTCTGCCGCGTTGTTGCTATGTCTGTCACTGACTTCCATTCAAGCGCAGTGCATGAACTCTGGGCCACCCTCAACGATATTATATTCGTCTAGGATAGTAAAATGAGTACTCATAGTTTCAGCTCCGCTTCATCCGGCCAACCGTTCCAACGTCGGCGGTCGGATACACAATCTCGATGATCCTTGTACAACTGAAGACGCCAGCGCAGTCCATAGCGTCCTACGGGAAACCCGCTCCGTACCCCCATTATGCATGAGCCATTTTCGCCAACGCGTCTTTCGTTCTGCAAAGCCCTGAGCTACATCCCTGCTTTGCTTGACACTGGCATGGTGTCCATTGGCATTCTTTCACAGCACCCTAACATGTCACGGTACGTACATTCCGGCCAAGCAACGGATTCAATCTATGTGCAGCATCAATGCATCACTGCATGGTATTGCAAACAACCAAACTTGGAATTGCGACAAGTAGGAACTGCTCAACCTGTTCTCAGATCTTTCTAATCGACATCTGTCGCCGATGCGTATACGTACGTGTTTGCATGTTTGAATAAACTCGGGCACGCCAATGAGGGCAGGAAACGGCGCACACCACCCCATTTTCTGTTTCTGACATTCGGGCTGGTCGTCATGTCGCCACAACACTTGGCGAGAGAGAATTGTCAATAATGGTAAGTGCTCCCGGTGGCCCGAGTGTTATGTATACGTTGCTTGACATTGTTGACGTTGTTTACTGGACACGTGGATCACGAGTATGCATAGGCATACGTACATAACACTGAGTAGCAGATCTTACTCAATGTCTGATACTCGATACCCGACGCCCAGCGCCCGTCGTCGACGTCATCTTCCCAGCTCTGCGGTGAGTCGGGAAACTGGAGACAGTACTGACACGAGACCTCGAGACCGAACCACTATAACCTCCAGCACCCACCACTCGACGCCAATGATCCAACTTAGTCTTGGATGGACTCTGGTCGAGACCGTCGAGTGGAGGCGATGGAGAGGAGCTTGACGATGCAGGAGGAGAACAACTGCACGCGTATGACACCGGACTCAAGAGCACCGTTGACATCATGCGTCCAATTCAAGTCTCGTTGTCTAAATTGAATAAGACGCTCCCACATACATGCTCCCCGTCACGGTATCCCGAACGTCCAAGGGAAGAACGTCATTGCTGTCGTCGGCCCAGGTACGGTGCACGGTGAAGAGGGAGAATGTCGACGTCGGTGGTGGCGGTGGTGGTGTTGAGCAAAGAGTTTTGCCTGGTTTGATTTGCCTCCGCCTCGGGTGACAAGTGTGCATCGTCGGGAGTCGGGGTGTTCATGCCCAATGGTTAGTGTTCGCCGATGCTGTGGCCATAGTGGATTTCGCAAGATTTTGAGACACTATGCAATGTGCTGAATTTCATCAAGGATGATGTAAAGTGATACAGTCCGGCGCGCCCCCTTTCTCTCTTGTGAGATCGCGAGACGGAGGCATTTTTGGCGTTCCAATGCAAGTTAATGAAAGTGTTTTGCAGCAAAAACAGTTTTACAACAAACTCAGGCACAGCACATGCGCATACGTATCCTTGGATTGTACCCTCTTCGCGTGAGTGGCGATCAGGTGTGGCCTTAAGTAAGGTTGCAAAGCGTAAGTACTGAAGTCACTGCAAGTGTACTGTATACGATTCGAGCTTCGCAATGCCTATGACAAGTGGGGCTGGTCGGTGGAGTGGAGCAGCTGTGCTCGAAGCGTGATTTCATATGCATATGGTCATGGCCATACCACCAATCATACATCGGTAAATAAAATAGTCGCTTGGTTGTGGAAGATTGCTCTTCTCGTGCGGCGGTTGTTAGTGCAACAAGATTTAGGAGAGATCTCCGACATAGGCTGACCGGTATTTTCGGAAGCGAGGGTCAGGGTCGTTACGGACCGGGGGACATAATCACAAACGCTCCCGGCCAAGGCTCGGAATCGTACATGCTTTCTCTGCCTACACGCTGCTACCAGTCCGCCCGTGAGTGGACAGATAGAAGACAATTCGAATCAAGGGAGGTTTGCTTGCTTGCGAAAGAAGGGCAATATCTGCAGGTGACGTCAGAGACACGAGGCTAACGCATGGTAGATCGCGTATGAAATTGAATGGGGTGTCACAGATGATATGTTTTCGTATGTTTTCCGTCTTCCCTAGCTTCCTCATTCTTTGTGGGGAGATATGTCTATATTAGACTTTTGGACATTCCAGCCGTGGAGCAACATAATGATCTTATGTACGCGTGGTGTTCACCGAATTCCATGCTCAAAGTAGTTAATTGACTACTGAACATGTCATTATTATCTGTCGGGTTGTGTGTGCGACTATGCTATTTGGATCCAACGAAGCTTGAAGCTTTTCCAGGAAATTACGATAACAGGGATGGGAACATGAGATAATGAGATATAGTGGTGAATCTGTCACGGCATCAATTGAACATACACTTTAGAGCAGTTTGAGCTCCTGTATATCAATGTCGGTGTGGTGGTGAGCGTGGTCCTCGACCAGTCTCGGCCGTGGTGTGCAGTGGCGAGCAGCTCACTAGCGATACAATCCCGATAGGATAGAAAATCATAATGCTTCGATGTTGGATATGTTCGGGAATGCAATGACATGTCATACGAACATCGGGGGTGCTGGCAGTCGCAAACTGATAGGTCAGCCTCGAGGCACATGATATCTTGCTCATGAGAGACCGTAAGTCAGGGAACTGACCCTTTTTCTGACCTGTAACATTGATTGCTGCGGGTATTACATCCGAAGGACCTCCGGGGGATAGTTACCGGGGTTCCCAATGAGAGATCACTGGTAGACTAGCAGACCGGTCAGACTGCACGAGAATCCCCGTGAAAGGCCAGCGCAAGACAGCGAAACCGTCGCGAAAGTTCGGGAGACATAGCTCTGACTGCGAGCAGATATTTTAGGACAGACTCGGGAGAGAAAGCAGAGGACAGGCTCGGCGTTAGCGGAATCGAAAATATTGCGGGCGCTAGTATATGACGTCATGGGACATTAGGAGGCATTGCCCGAAAAGGCATCCCAAGCTTGGACCCACTATGTCGTCACACTGCTCAGTTTTCAACTCAACCAATGGACGCTGCCCACCCGACCCGGCACTTTGGCGGAACCCTGCCCTGGTCACTGACACTCCGCAATTTCGGGGTGCTCGCGGGAGCTGCGGGGACGACAGTGGGCGCTGCTGCATAGGCGACGATGGCGACAACGACTAGCCTGAGTTCGAGGGACCATACAGCACGTTCAGGGGCGAAGTCGGAGGATGAGGGTACACGGCCAGGGGCGGTGCTTCTACCAGAAAGGTATGGAAGACGCGCGCACGCAAATCACTGCTGGATAAGAGTGCCGCAGAAGAAGAGGCAGATTGCATCTGGTTTGTGCATCTGCCCCGCACACCTCTCCACTGCCCTAATCCTCTCCTACTCCACGAGCCACGTTCTCCTTCATCCAGCTCCCAAATTACGCTCTTGATCGCGTCGCCGCTGTCTTCTGCAGTGGTAATCTCTCTCTGCACGCACTCTCTGCGCTTCCAGCAGCGGGGCACACAGCAGAGAAAAACATATATTTATTACGGTCAGCATGCGTTGTGGTTCTGCCATCAGCACATGTCATAGCTCACAGCTCAATTACCATACTCCGCCACATCTCCTGCAGTTGCTCGGTCTAATATACCAGCAGCGCAGCATTCCCATCCCCCCGCTTCATGGTTAACACCTCATCGCATTCTGACGACTCTGCAAACGTCACCCCTTCACCGCCCTCTCCAGCACACTCGGACTCAGAAGCCACCATGCGAGCAACCTTCTCACCTTCGCGCTCTCGCCAGTCCACCCCGACCTCCCCCTCACAAGAACTCGATGCACCCACCCCTCGTCAGAGTATCCTTACGCTCGCCGAAATCAACGCCATGCCGCCCACGCGTCCAGAAGATTCCGGACCCGTCATCTACGACAGTGCTGTACGGCGGCCTGGTTCTGCACAAGAGGAGCATAATTTCGCGTCATCGTCGTCGTCGAGGGAGCCGTTGAGAGCATTTGGGAGTGCAGGTGAGTATCTTTTCCTATGCTTGCTTGTGTGTCCCTTGCGTCTTCTCCCCCTTTTCGCCTTCCTCTTCTGCTCGATATGCGGGTGCCGAGCGCTGCCGTGCGGATGGCCGTCGATGGTGTGTAGACATTCGGGCTGCGATCGAATCTCGGCCGGCCTATGTATGTCGGAGTTGGAAAAGTATTCATGACAATTGGCCGATCAGTTGGCTGGTATTCTGTAACGCTCGTACGCGTGCAACGTTCGCCCACATTCCTTTTTCATTCTTGTTCTTAGTCCACGCCTCCTCCGCTGCGTCTCTGCGCACAGTTGGCTTTGGCTGGCCACGCTTGCCATCTTCTCTCTTGCCGTGCCACCCCAGTCCGCAGGCAGACGTAAACCACCCGCTCCTTCCAAACTTATCATGTCCATTTCCGCTCGCGTCTGCTAGACTCTTACTCAATCCTGACACTGTCCTGACAGTCTTAATCACACTCTTGTAACTATCCTTGCTTGCCTTCCCCATCGTGTTCTCGCCGCTGACTGCTTCCTAATTTTTCTTTTCTTCCCTGACACGCGCCTGCCTCTTCATACACCCCGCTTACCTCTTGCCTCATTATTCCAGTGCATGATCTTTATTCCCCTCCTGCGCGTTCGCCTAACGCCCTTTTCGACAACTCCTTCCAGACATCGTCTGATTTCTTTGATCGCACACGGGCACACGAGTCAACCCAGTCTGGTGTCTCCGACGCCGCTGCAGGTGAGGCCAGCGAGCCGCGTTCCACGCTAAACATGAATCCCTCGGATTCTTCTGGAAAGCCGCCGTCACGCGGACGCTCCTACTCGAATACCTCTCGCCGTGGTCCTCAGGGTCGTCCGCCTCAACCACAACCTCCACCCCAGGCTTTTGGTCCACCCGTTGGTTACCCAACCCTCCAGGACCCGCCTCAACCATTCCCAGTGCACTACACACAGGCTGGATCACCCTATGGCCAACGTGGACCGTTTGTCACACCTCCTACTCAGTACACATCGCCGCCGAGTCTGCTGCCTCCTCAGCAAACCAGCTCATCACAGTACGCGTACCCATCTCACCCAGGCCTCCATGCGCCGGACACAAGCATGCATCCGCAAAATCAGCTAATGGGCTACTCAACAAACACGATGGTACCCATGATGCAATCACCGTACTCGTACACTGGCCACACACCACCTGAGTCTGGCTCTTCGTCTACTGGTATGGGCTACGCTTATCCTGTGACGAGCTCAGGCACGACACCAGCGCTCTACTCGCCTGTCCATCCATCCCCGCCGACACACCCATCCTCCCAACCTATTACTCCGACTTATGGTACCCAGCCGGCGTACGTACGCTATCCCACCCCTTCGTACATGTATCCGTCCACATCGTTCGCACATTCGGGTAACACGCTGTACCAAAGTCAGTTCTCTTACGGAGGACAGTACAGGCCTACCATGAACGTCACCCCGGATTCGGACTCTAGTCGCAGCCAGGGCAGTTGGTTATTTCTCCCACCCGGCACTCGTCCTGCTGTATCGACGCACTACGATGCCTACGCGCCGCAACCTTACCCAATGTTCAGTCCGATGCAGAGCCACGAGGGTGACCCGTACGGTCAAGCGCAACCTGGCCCGTCGGGTATGGCCACCACGCACTATCCCGCTCTCTCATCACGTCCACCTCCCCCATTCCAACAATATTCATCCGGCCCTCCGCCTCCACCATCTTCTCAGCAGCAGCCGGCACCTGATCCACCACCTCCACCAACCCTGAACACTGGCCAGATATCCCGCTCGATTTCTGAACCTGTCAGGTCGGATGCGCCATCGTCACCGTCTGTCCTAAGCAGAACAGGATCGGGCAGACAACCACCACCTCCGTCGACGCGAAAGGCGTACCATCCGAACCCGCCTGCTAATCGCTCGGAATGGGTAATGTGGGCTGGGAACGTACCTTCAGATGCTACGTACGATGAGCTCTGGCGGTTCTTCAACCGAACATCCTCTCCAGCTGCCTCCGCCGGATCCTCAAGCTCTCTCGTGCCCAGCCCTGCAGGCCCATCGCAGTCTTCGGCGTTGTCATCTCCCGCAGACGCGACACCGTTGAGCGGTGGCGTGCAGTCGATATTCTTGATCTCGAGGAGTAACTGTGCCTTTGTGAACTATCTGACTGAGCCACACCTCCACGCCGCCATCCAACGATTCAACGGCCTGCCGCTCCGTCCACAAGATCCACGGTGTCCTCGACTCGTATGCCGTGTCCGTGCACGAGAAGATGACTTGAAGGCTGGTGTAGGTGGCCAACGCGGTTCCGGTGTACACACCAAGTGGGTAAAGGAGCAGAGAGCCAAGGCCAAGGCTATCCGAGCGGCTGGAAGCCCTGAACCGAGTTCGTCGGAACGTTCGATGGCGACTACGAGCTCTGCGGGCTCGCCTATAGATACTGCGTCGTCCATGATGCGGTCTTTGAGCTTGGGCAGCGTCGATGAGTCGGGCACGGGCGGTACTGGAAGCCCGAGAGGAGTGCCCTTGAGGAGAGTAAAGAAGGCCTCAGCGCACTCGAACAGCTCCGAGAGCTACGCGTCGACGAACTCGAGCATGCTTGCGCAACACTTCCCAAAGCGATACTTCATTCTCAAGTCGTTATCTCAGGTGAGTTTCTTGTTTCTCGTCATTGTCTTCACATTCGTTATTGCTGCATTCACGACTGGCCACGATTTCCGGTTCCGAGGACTCGTGCGATGGGGGATGCTGTTGGATCGAGAGTCGATCGATGTCGGAAGAAAATGTCTTTCGCGTCACCAACATCGCCCATCGCACTCGAACTCCGTCCGCGGCGACAAATTTACGGGACTTGGGCGTGTGCTTCACGCAGTAACTATGGCCCGCCAGCCATGAGGCGCATCATTCAGCCGCCCTTCCTCCGTTGGCTCCGCTTCGTTCTGGGCTTTGTGGACGGCTGTGATCGTTGTTCGTCGAGATGCCTAGATCGTTTTGTCGTGGAGCATTTCCTTTTTGATGCGTTGTTCAGGAACATTGTCACTGACAGAGATCTATTACAGTTCGATCTAGATCTTAGCGTCGAGAAAGGCTTGTGGGCCACTCAGAAGCACAACGAAGGCATTCTCGACCAAGCGTACCGCTCCTCCAAGGAGGTGTACCTCATCTTCGGTGTTAACAAGAGCGGCGAGTTCTACGGTTACGCTAGGTACGTTCCTGAATACTTCCCGAACCACTCTTTCCTCGCAAATTTCACAAAAAGGGAAGCAAAAGGGCTGATGTTTATTGCAATTAATATAGGATGGCAGGACCCGTACTCAAATCGCATGGCGATTCGGGGACTGATCGTAGGGTCTCATGGGCATCTCGGTCGAGCATAGATTCACCTCCCGCACGACGATCCACCGGAGGACCTTCAAGTCCGTCCACCTCTCGTAGACCGCCGGTGCCGTATTTCTCGCCGAGTGATGGGCCACGGTATGAGGAGTCTCCTTTGCCTATGGACGAGGCCAGCAGGGAGGCCACGCTTGCGACGAGGCAGAAGATTGATCTTCATAGCGCCTCTGCGCCCGCCGTTCTGTTTGACCAGCACAACCCGTTAAGCGCGACGTCTGCTGGTCCTCGGTACGGGGAGCGCAGTTACGATCCGATATTCCCTGCTGCTCCGTCTCTGCTTCAGAAGTCTCAGTCTCCGCCAGATGACTTCCACCTGGATCCGAAGGCCCCTGATAGGGCTATCAAGCAGCGCTCCGAAGATGTCGAGACTGATGAGAGTGGCGTGAAGAGGTGGGACGCCATCCCGAGGATGTCTGGAACTTCGTCGCTGGGCTCTGTGCAGGAGGAAGACGAGGAACAGGGAGATGAGTCGGAATCGTCGGCAGACAATGGTAGGGGCAAGGCACGTGAGGAGCACGGCGAAGAGGCAGGAGAGGCAGTTGTGCAGAAGAAGGAAGACAAGCGGGACTGGGGAGAGTCATTCAGGGTTGAGTGGATCAAGACTACTCGGCTACCGTTCTACCGTACACGTCAGCTACGCAATCCCTGGAATCACGATCGCGAGGTCAAGGTCTCTAGGGATGGTACGGAGCTGGAACCGTCGGTCGGTCAGGCGTTGTTGGACGAGTGGGACAAGCCTGAACCGTCACCGCCTACTCAGCCTCCCGGTCGGTCGGGAACGAAATCGAGCCCTCCGGACGTCCCGCAGGAGAATGAGGGTGGTACAGGATGACCACGCTGGAGTTTCACTGACAGGTCTTGCGGTGTCGATGGCTGACGTGTCGCTCCCGGCGACATCTAAACTCTTTTCCGACGCGCATGAACACACTTTCGCTATCACTATTTCTCCAAAATCTAACGGCAGCACGACGCACGCACGCACACGAACCGCACGCAACGTAATGTCCATCATCTCACGGCATGGCAGTCTTTTATCTGGGGTTGTCGTATTCTCTTTTTTGTTTGTTCCTAATGTTATCCTATCGCACGACAGAAGTCTTGTAATACACGCGCAAGCGTCTGTCAGCGCAATCAGTTATCTTCTGCTATAGCATATTTCTTGTTTGTAGGAAATTGGATTCTTTGGGGTGACTGTGCTTATTCAATCTTTGACGACTCACACCCGGAAAATTGTGTGCACTTCTTGCTACGGTGCATCTATTTTCTGTCTTCCTTCACAAGTCATCGCTGTTGTTCGACCGCATCCTTCTTTTACATACTTATCTCATTACCACCGCAGTACTTATCATATGTAGCACTAGTTTTAGAAACGTTTCTGCACTCTTCTTGATTCATCGCCACCTAGCAATCTGTCCAGCTCTTCTCGCTTGTAAACACGCTCGCATACCGCACATAATACACGTTGTCGCGCCCTGTGCGCTGAGTTGTTCTCCATCGGATCCGCGTCTCCGATACCCACTCGTGGCTGTCGTGCCCCACAAAGTGGGCACAGAGGGTGCCTGTGGGCACGGTGGAGACTGCTCCTCGGCGATCAAATGAGGGCGCGGCGAGGACGACTGCAACATACTCCCACAAGTCGTGCACGTTGGAGCGGTGTGGCGGTATCGGGCTGGGGCGTTTATTTGTGGAAGGGTAGGGATACTTCCTCTTCCAGTAGCTATATCCAAGAATATTTGTCGCTCGACCAATAGTTCTAGGGTAGTTCGTATCGCATCTACATATAGACAACCCTGTGAGTAGACGGTCAGTCGTATAGTCGTGCATATTAGGGTATGACTGACCGACGACGGGTATTCCGGCCATTACAAAACATTATCAGAGGCGAAGCCAGAAATCTCCAGTTAACTTGGGACTAGCCTAGGGGAAGACAATGAGAAGAGCGTACTTTTCGCCTCAATGTCGTCGATGCAGCCGTAGTTCGCGAGAGCATGGTGATGGATGTGATTTGAATAGGCGTCGATCGAGCAAGGAGAGCGGCCTTGAACAAATAGACCCTTCTGTCAATACACTGTTCGCCCGTATGAATCGGAAGGCCGAGGGGATATACAGCACCGTTACGTGTACTTGACTGAGAAAGCACAAGGTATTATAACCAGCTGTGGCGACAAATGGGGTTAGTGTAGGCAGAAGACTCGCGCGATAGCAATGCCGACTGCACAAATACAAACGACCACGTCAAAAGTGGCCATTTGCTGATCTTCGTCGTACATTTTGGACTAATCATGGTCCGGTGAGCTGCAGTTCCATCGTATGACTTGTATACGCCGTCAGCAATGAGAGCATGGATTACCACGCGTAGACAATACGTTATGTTTTCCGCCTGCACTGCGGTCTGATACGGACCTCTCGCCCAATGACAATCCGAGCTGGTGTATCAAGGTGAGTAATAACTGGCCGGATCCAGGCTCAGTTCACGCTGAAACCACGGGCGACTCGTACCGGGTATTTTATGCTAGGTACGAGCACAGCGATATCTGTAAAAAGTCCGGCCTGGACCAAACACAGTTACCGCTCGGGGCTTTAAGACGTTACGAACGAGATGGTAGACTACCATCATCCAATGGCCCGTCGCAGCCAGTGGCAGCTGACAAGTAAGATATACCCGGACACCTGGGCAGTCTTCTCGCAGACAGCCTTCGGGAAAACTGGCGATGCTCGGTATCAGCATTCCTTTTGCGACGGAAAACTGGGACAACCTGGACATCTAAACACGAGCGAGTAAGGCGAAGGATTCTAGGGCTGATGTCTCGTGGTATCAGCGACTGTTCTGGCCCCTAGGCCGCTCATGAACTTGCATTCGATAGAGGCGTCCCTGGGTGAAATCTGGAATAGTACTGCCCGGTTTTCTGTTTTCTGAGGGACAAGCGTGAGGCGGTTCCAGTTTCTAGACCATAAAAGCCCCAAGTTGGTCTAGGGACCACGTTTTCCCCAGTCTGCAGCGCTGCTTAGCCGAATTCTTGCCAAAATGTCACATTGCAGAGGGACAGCCTGCACAGCTCGCGTAGCATTCTGCCCGGTCAGTCGCCGGTAGATCAGCTTATGTCTGGAAATGGCAGTTTTGATTGAGGTTGTAACTTTACGAAGATCTAGATCAGGGGGCGTACCAAGGTCGTGAAGCTTGACTAGAAGGTGGAGCTCTGGTGGGGCGGGGCCGATCGCGCCTGCTTCGCTGGAAGTGGTGTGGACACCATCCAGGCAAAACAGCAGCAATGATAAGTACATGAACGTAGGCAGATAATAGTCCTGGAATCAAAGAGCTCGGGCCCGTCATTGAACTATCTGGAACAAGAGTACCGAGTAGTCAGCCTTCATGGGCTTCACAGCCATATCCTATTGACGGCTTCTTGCTTCATTGATCCTGTAGCAAAAAAACAGGGCATGTTCGGAGTCGAGCTAGTAGCTATAGTTAGGTTAGCACAGGTAGGTATGTTCAACCGGGGCATGGAGTCAGCAGCCACCCCCGAAATCAAACATCTCGCAACATACCGTATTTGGCAGGTGTGATTGAAGCGTAGTAAGCGCAGGGGCACTAATCTGACGGATCTGTCAATTTGAACATGCGCTCTCCACCAAGGGTAGGCTACATGTTGATAAGATACCCTTGATCTGGTTGTGTCTTGGTGCGCGTGTTCTGAGGCCCGAGGGTACCTACTCTCACTTACGAGCGTCGGTGATTTGTAAGTTGAATTTCCTGGGCCGTGGCAAGACAGGTATGTACCTATCTGCATCCGTTACGTTGTGGTTTCTAGGAGGTAACTGACCCCAAAATCTTGTCAAGTCTGTAGAAGAACTGAGATGTGTAGGGAGTCGGTGAGGAAACGTGTGGGTGAAAACGGAACAACAGCGTGTCGGAGAACTGTTACGAACGCTCACGTATCTGAGACCCAGCGTGTCATTCAAACTCTCCTTCAGCTGGTTGCTAATCTTAGTTGGAGAGACAAATAAAGGTCATGGTTTAGTAAAAAGCAGCACCGAGTTCGAAGCTTGACTCGGAAGCATGAAGCGAAACTGAGTTCAAAACTGGAATACGCGGAACCCTCGGAGCGCCCGAGGCGCTTCGTACCCCCGACGATTACTATTTATGGGAAAGGGCGGATCGTTTGGGAAGTTCGGTCCGATCGCCCACCGTAAAAACTTGATGCGCATCAACTTGAATATGCAGAAAGCAGCTCTGACTCTCTCGCCCATCTCGTCTTTTTCGTTAGGACGATATAAAACCGGAGTGACGTCCACAAAGTCTCACTTGTATATTCTAATCTGCTCATGGCTTCGTCCGAGCTCAACAATCGTCAAAACGTCTCAGAGCCACCCTCCCCACCGTCACCGGTAGCATCACCAGGTGTTGACTCGCCAAATGGCCTGCATATTCCAGAAGCGAAAGACGGTGGCTTCTTTGGGTACAGTGAGGAGAGAACATTACACCAGGTGCGTCATGCCGGTAACCTTTTTGACAATCCGTTGGAAAGCCTATTCGCTTTGTAGATTGAGGAGAAGAAGTTCGCTCATCGCAGAGGCTCTGAAGTCTCCAATGCTGGAGGCAGACCCATGACGATACTCAGCTCCCCCCTTGCTATGACCATCAATAACGACGCTGTTTCCGACGCGGGCTCTGCTCTCGAGAGCTTGAAGCTGGTGGCTATACCTGAGTCTGCTGCACCAGGTCCAGTGTCTCCTTCTACAGACGATATCTCTGGATTAGACCAGATGCCAAAGGCCGAGTCATCAATCCCAGGTGTAATCCAAAGTAAGCACTCGTGTCACTGCTTCAAATTATTCATTTCAACAGCTACTATTTTCAAGACGGCGTAGTTGTCTCCGAATTTGCCCCCATCTTCGAGGCGTTCAACAGATGCCTAGAGCTGCGCGACAAATATATGACCATATCCGGGCAGATGCTTGGATTCAATCCAAAAGACCATGACGGTCACTTTAGTGGTCTGGATAGCCACATCTCAGACGTTGGTGGAGCAAGACCGGACGTCGACCCGTCCAGCGTGCCAAACCCAGAGAGCCCTTTCGAACCATGGAAGATCTATCCTAAACCTCCTCCACCTCATTGGCACTGGTCTGACACTGCACAACATATTCCACAGAAGGCAGATCATGTCACAGAGGAGTTCGACTTTGACGCATGCGAGATTCCCGGCCCAGATACGAGGGACTTTCAGATCGACGAACGCGGCGTGTACCAGGTGTACGACGATCTTGCAGGTACTGTGTTCGATTCATCCATGTACAGACTTGCTAATACGCGGCTGTACAGCTCCTAACAAGAAACCTGTTTACAATATTCCCACAATTCGAGAATACTTCATAGATCTCGAGTACGTGCTTGGGGTGATTTCAGACGGCCCTACGAAAAGCTTTGCCTTCCGACGGCTGGGCTTCCTATCTAGCAAGTTCACGATGTATCTCCTCCTGAACGAGTTCCAAGAAATCGCCGACATGAAGGTGCGTGACTGCTCATAACGGCATTGATTTACGTGTTTACACTCGGTACACATAGCGAGTGCCACATCGGTGAGCACACGTGCAGTATCGCAGATCATTGCCTTCTTTACCTACTCGGCGCGTTGTTAGCGACTTCTACAACACCCGTAAAGTTGACACGCACGTTCATCACTCGAGTAGTATGAACCAGAAGCACTTGTTACGTTTCATCAAACACAAGATGAAGCAAACTCCCCAGGTACGTTGGCTTCGTTTTGGTATGCTCGATTGCGCTTATCACTTTTCTTGTTTGCAGGACGTAGTCATCTTCAGAGATGGAAAGCATCTCACTTTGGAAGAAGTGTTCCAGTCGTTACACCTCACGGCGTACGACCTTTCAATCGACACCCTGGACATGCACGCGCACCAGGATTCGTTCCACCGCTTCGACAAGTTCAATCTAAAGTATAACCCGATTGGCGAGTCTAGGCTGCGTGAGATCTTCCTGAAGACGGATAACTTCATTCAGGGAAGATACCTTGCTGAACTCACCAAAGGTACGGTTATGCATCTGTTTACTGCACGTGTGTAGGCTAAGTAATCTCTACTATGATAGAGGTCATGACTGATTTGGAGCAGAGCAAATACCAGGTAGGTTACACCCATACTTGACTTGAGCGACGATCCTGAACACGATTGATGCACACAGAACTGCGAATGGCGAATAAGCATTTACGGCCGCTCTCCTGACGAATGGGACAAGCTTGCGAACTGGATCGTAGACCACAAGCTGTTCTCGCACAATGTCAGGTGGCTGGTGCAGATCCCGCGTTTGTACGATGTGTACAAGCACAACGGGTCTTTGAAGACCTTCGAAGACATCATTACTAGTACGTCTAGGGCTCTGTTCGATACTCTTGAAAAAAACCTGAGGGCTCATGTGTTCGATAGATATCTTCCGCCCTCTCTTCGAAGTCACGAAGGATCCGCGCTCCCATCCTAAACTGCATGTCTTCTTGCAGCGTGTCATAGGCTTTGACAGTGTCGATGATGAATCTAAGGCTGAGCGCCGCTTCCACAAGAAGTTCCCCTACCCCAAGCTGTGGGATGCCAAAGAGTCTCCGCCGTACTCGTACTGGTGAGTAGCAATTGTGCTCTCCTGTGAACGAATACCCTCAGACTCTCAAATTTAACCCAGGGTGTACTACATGTTTGCGAACTTGGCCAGTCTGAACCAATGGCGAAGATCTCGCGGATTCAGTACGTCCTTACGTGGCTTAAAGAGCTATTCGCTGATCATGCCAACTATTCATCGCAGACACGTTCGTCCTACGACCCCACTGTGGTGAAGCCGGCGACACCGACCACCTGACCTCTGCCTTCCTCGTTTCGCACTCCATCTCGCACGGAATCCTTCTGCGCAAGGTCCCTGCCCTTCAGTACCTGTTTTATCTGAAGCAGATCGGGTTGGCCATGAGCCCCCTGAGCAACAACGCGTTGTTCCTGGCATACGAGAGAAATCCGCTTCCGGACTTCTTCAAGATTGGGCTGAACGTCAGTTTGAGCACGGACGATCCCTTACAGTTCCACTTTACAAAGGTAGCGTCACCTTGGTGTAACTCAGGCTCAGTTTGCTGATGTCATTCTCACTGCTCTCTCCCAGGAACCCCTTTTGGAAGAATATAGCGTTGCAGCCCATGTAAGTTATCTTGCCCTGTTGTCCCGTTCGCCCGTTGACATGCCCATGTCTGTTCCTGGCATTCCAGATATACAAGTTCCCACAGAGCTCCCTAGCTGAGCTTGCCAGAAACTCCGTGATCCAGAGCGGGTTCGAAATGGAGATCAAGCGACACTGGCTCGGACAAAAGTGGTACTTGCCCGGTGCCGCCGGAAACGATATCAACAAGGTGAGAACTGGTGTATTTATATCGCTGTTAGGACGATGGCCGCGGAAGTGCGCCTCCTGCGGTTCATTATGGAGGCATGCTAACAAATGCGACGATGTTGTGTAGACCAACGTTCCTGATATCCGGCTGGAATATCGACGTCAGACTCTGCTGGAGGAGTTGACGATGATTCGGAGCGCGTGTACGACTGCGTGAGGGCTCGGTCGATGTCCTGTTGGTCAGTGCCACGGATGCTGCGTGGGTTGTTTGTGTAAGGTGTATCATAGCTGTTATAGCACGAAACGATGTAGCCGTATGCATATCTTGATTGTACAAACGTGTAGCCTATCCGACACAAGGAACTAATGGCTCCTCGACCTGACTCAGGACTGTTGACTCATGCGGCATTCTAGCGTCTCGGGGCGGCAGCTGCACTCGGGCCAGTGCCACCACCATCCACATGTATCTTCCAGACAAAAACACCCTTCAACTATTGCTTGCGTGGTTCACGCGGCCTCTAACGGTGACTTGAAACGATGTCGGTGATGACTATAACATGCTTACGCGGGTAAACAGCACTGCAAAGATCGGTGCGCCTCTTGAACGACATCATAAGTCAAGATAACGATGCAGCTGGAAAACATCAAACCGGGCTCCTCTCCTTCCAAGGGCGTTCTCGACATCCCGCCCACCCCTCACCTCGCCATCCATAATTCGCATACACGTCTAGGATCAACTCGTACCGCCTCGCCCGCAGTCGATGAATATAACGATGGCTGCCGACGCAGGTCCCAGGAGAACCCCTAGTAACCCTCGCACTTTGTCACCGCCAGACAGCCCCATAGACGATGCGTTTCGCGAGATGCGACCAGTCTCATTAACAGGATTATTCTCAGACGCCACGCTCTACAACCAGGTCATCGCGCATGAGGACCCAGAGAGCTCGCCCAATACGCAGAACCTGCAGGATTTCGCCGACCTCGTCGGCCATGACCTCGATCCGGAGGAGATGGAGATGGCGAATCGTTACGCACAGCTCTCCTTGAACGACTGGGCTGCGCTTGATTTGGAGGCTCAGCTTGAAGAGGATGGAGACTCGGGGGAGTCGAGTTCAGATGCAGATACAAGTTCGATGTTCTCGCATGATGGGGCCTCGTCGACGTCGTCGAGCAAGTCGGCGGCACACTTTGATGCGGCAGACCCCGCCCTTCGCGTCGACGGGGCGGATAATGCCAGTGTGCACGACGTGATCCCGCCTAAAGAACTCGTCGATATCCTCATTGAAGAATTCGGACAGCTCGGACCGGACGGTGAAGAGACCCTGCTCGCTGAAATAGACGGAGCAATCATCCAGGACGTGATAGTTCTCGTGCGTAGCTTTGTCGGTCCATGCCACCACAGCTGCTGATATTTCCCCTTTAGGGAGTTGTACATGTTACAACGCATCGAGTGGCTTTCCATGCTTCTTTATCCGAGCCGGATCCAACAGCGCCGGTCAAGAGTAAGCGCATCAAGTCAGGAACTGTGATCATTCATCGCAAAGGCTTGCACCGAAAGCGCAGACTATGGCTTGAGCTTTCCAGCGACTTCATCAGTGCCTATCCTTCCGCACGAGAAGAAGATCATATTCGACCTATAAGAAGTGCTAGACGTAAGAGTTATCTCCTTTATTCCTCTCCTTACCCCCTTAAACTCACGAGGCTCTATTCTCCCAGTCGGTGCTGTCCATGATATCCTCCCTGAAGACCCTGAGCATCCTCGTTTCCTTCGCTTCACTGTCGAAGTAGACCACGGCTTGATCACCGCCGTCTTCGAGTTTGACACAGTCGAATCAGCTCGTGACTGGCGTCGAGATTTCTCTGGTGAGTCATTATGAGGGTGACGTAGTGCAGCACTTCCTGATCTACGTATATCTCAGTCACGTTGTTCTATTATCGACGGAGGTTGCACCGTCTCTTCGTCAAACCAGGTAAAGAAGATGCGGAGGGTGTCAGAATCAACATCCCCCTCGACCGAATCGCCAAGCTCAGTCACAGATTGGAAGCAGGTCTCATGCCTATAGTCTCATTCACTGTCTCCACACCCTATGCCGGCAACTCACCAACAGAAAGCTCGAGGTCTGCTACCCAGGTTAGCCAGGTGATCGACATGGCGGTTTACAAGGCAGACGAGAAGTGGGAACATATTACCGAGTTGGTCGCTGAAAGCAAACGGCGCATAGACAAGGAAATTCTCCTGTTCCCTGACAGGCCTGTGGTTATCGAGTTCGGACTCGAGAGTCCTCACGACTCGATCCCTGATTTGGCGCAGATGGCGATGCAAGGTTCAAAGCCGCACAAGAGCAAGGCTGAGGTTGTTGCTAATACACTCGCCATCGAGTATACGCCAGAGGTTTGGAGTGCGTGTTTCTTTCGTACTAATACTCGCCCAGCCATGCTAATGACCAAGATGGCGGTTTCTTCTTACAGTGGTCCGAGCTTGCGTGATCAGACGAGCATTGCTATACAAAGGCTTCTTGGTCGTGTCACCAGAATGGGTCGGATTCTGGAGCAAGTCCCTGGCATTGCAAGATCTTCACTACCGTATCGCGACCTCCAGCATACGTTCTGCGGCAAAGGAAGGCCACTTGAACCGTAGACACGGTATCACGCTCGAGATCGAAGGCCACCACAACCTCAACTTCTACCTGACCACTGAGGGAGATCGAATTGAAGCTATACAGAGGATTAACGACGTAAAAGGCGGTATCCCCGACCCTGTGCTCACTGAGTCTCCTCCAGAGTCCCCTTCCCTGACTCCTGTCGAAGAACGCTCCAGTCTGGAACTCAAGCCTCTTGATACACACGTTCACCTACCTCCATCAGTACCCCTGCCGTCTGCATCGCTTCCTCCGTCGTCACCTCCCTCCGCGTCAAGTTCACAGCACCGCTTCCTCAAACGCTCCACATCACACACTGCCCTGCTCGCACCTCCCGGCCGCAAGTACACCTCCCTCAGAAAAGGCATCGACCCCTCAAACGTCCTCCGGTTCCCTAGAGCCGTCAACCTGCCTGCTGGGCTCGATATACAAGCGTTACCAGCACCGTCTCGTCATTTTGTATGCTTAACGATCGGCTCGAGGGGCGACGTCCAGCCATATATCGCTCTTGGGAAGAGGTTGAAGAGTGTGGGGCACCGGGTGACTATCGTAACGCATGCGGAGTATAAGGAGTGGATTGAAGGATTTGGGCTGGACCATCGCGAGGCGGGTGGGGATCCTGGGGCGTTGATGTTGTTGAGTGTGGAAAATAAGGTCAGTTTGATTGTTGTGTGTGATGTAGTGAGATGTACAGAATGGAGGCTAACTAGTGGTTTAGATGTTCTCTCCACAGTTTTTCAAGCAGAGTTTGTCGAATGTGAGCAAAGTTCCTGAGATGGAGAACGTGTACTATACTAATTTTGTTGCTATAGTACCGCACATGGCTTGACTCTCGTAAGCTAGACCCCCACTGAATATACTCTCGACCCCACACCTGACAATGTTACTTTCAGTACTTCGCGATGCTTGGAAGAACTGTCAAGACGCCGACGTTCTGCTCGAGAGTCCCTACGCGATGGCCGGAGTCCACATCGCCGAAGCACTTCGTCAGTCCAATCGAGCCGTCAAATCACATTACTCTTATGCTGATACCTTTTTCCCAGATATCCCTTATTTCCGTGTTTGCACGATGCCATGGACCAAGTAAGATGAACCACTCTGATACTCCGTTGCCCAAGCTTATGATCGTGTCTAGAACCACCTCATTCCCTCATCCCTTCATTGGCCCCCCTCTAGAGACACCTCGTGCCAATGCTTTATCGTGAGTTCTCGAAATATAATTACATTATATCGGAACGTCTTTGCTCAGTATGGGCCCCAAATGCACAGCTATGTATTATTTGATAATATCTTATGGGCAGCAACCGCTGGACAGGTCAATCGCTGGCGTAAGGAGTATCTCAAGTTGGAGCCCACGACAATGGGTCATAGTGCGCAGTCTATGATCCCAGTTCTGTACAACTTCTCATCCGTAAGTCTATCTTCCATTTCATCGATGTTATATACTCGATGTGCTGACAACGTTTTTACAACAGGCTGTTGTCCCTAAGCCACTGGATTGGAGCGATAGCAAAGTTGAATGCGGGTAGTAAGTACCATCACATCTCGGTCTTCGGACTCATTCGCTGCATATATATTGAATAACTTCACTCCAACAGTTGGTTCCTCGAAAACCCAGACCTCGGATGGTTCGCACCCGAGTCGTTATTGCGGTTCATGCGCGAGGCACGCCAGGAGAACAAACCCTTGGTATACATCGGTTTTGGCAGTATCACTGTACCGGACCCGCAGGCTATGACGGAGCATATCTATCAGGCTGTCAAGAAGAGTACGTCCACTCTTGATCTCATGATAGCAAGGCTGACGCACTGTGACTTTTAGGCGGAGTAAGGGCTATCGTCTCGAGAGGTTGGTCGGGTCGTATGTCTAAAAAGATCCAGCCGGAGATCGAGATTCCTGAAGAAGTATACGTGGTAAGCTCCCCTTCAATGCTGTGTATGAAGTGCATGATGCTCAGCTGTCTTTTGTTGTAGATCGATAAAATACCCCACGAGTCAGTAACTGTAAGGTGGCTAGGAATAGTATATCTGTACTGATATATGACTTTTCAGTTGGCTGTTCCCTCAAATCGACGCTGCATTGCACCATGGTGGTGCTGGAACTACCGGTGCAAGTCTCCGAGGTAAGAACTTCACCATTTCGAAGGTAATTCCTGCATCCTCACCGGTTCTTCCTCAGCTGGTATACCCACTCTAATCAAGCCGTGGTTCGGTGATCAATACTTCTGGGCGTCGAGAGTGCAACATCTTGGGGTAAGCTCATTGCCTTCCTTCATGACTTATTTCAGTCTAACTCGCGGTTCTTCGAAGGCTGGACTTCGTGTTCCAAGTCTTCGTGTCAGCGACCTCTCGCACGCTTTAATTAAGGCAACGTCAGACAGGTAAGTAGCTGCACCGGTTCTTGTCCGTGATCGATGACTGAACAACATTGCAGAATCATGAAAGAGAAAGCTGCAATCGTTGGACAAAAGATTCGCTCTGTGAGTCACCTTTCGTATTCGCCACGTCCGTCATGTCGGGAATCTCATGCATCTCTTTTGTATATAGGAGGATGGCTGTGGAATCGCACTGCGCGCCATCTACACCTATTTGCCTCGTTCTACAAGCGAAGGTATCAGCCCCGAATAAAACAACATATACGCAACTATCAAACACGTTTACCTAATTCATATACCAAGTTCTGGTCTTGTATGTCAGTCTTGTATTTTGACAGGGTTAGCTGGGCTTCCCGTGTAATTCTCTCTAGCACTCTTCGCACCACTAGTACCAGGATGGTTTTGTTGTATGTATGTATGTAACCGGCCTGATGTTATTGTACGTCTCAATACTTAGTAGCATATCAACGAAAGCTTGTATCCAGTAGCCGTAGCAATTCAACTCATTCAATCACTTTGAAACCCATCACACGCGTGCAGAATCGGTTTGCGAGGGCGGCAGAAGATGGTTGTGGCCGACACGACGGGAATCTTGCAAGGCAGTTATTATTCATTATCTGGAGTATATATGCGTATGAGGAATATTTGATGCTTATCATTGTTCATATTGGTGCATAAAGGCCATAATCTTACGTGCTACCTAGGGAGGAAGAAAGTGAAAAGAGGAGGAACAACGATATTGACACAGAGAGACCGGAAAATAATAAAACAGAGCTTGCAAAGCTGGGCTGGTACACAGAGAGACGTCGAGAAGCCTATTTACACTCACAGTGATTGCGCCGGCTGCAATTGCGTGAGGCCAAGAAAAAATATCTGGCACTGGTGAAGACCAAAGATGGAGAGAAAAGGAAAACGGGTCCGTGACGGATGACAAGAGAAGAAATTGCAGGGCGAGAGCGAGGATGAATAGTGCGCGAGCTACTGAAAGACAGCCTGAGGACTACTTGAGTTGGCTCGATTCTGGGCTAATCGAATGGGCGGAATGGGGAGACCTGAAATTACTCAGTCATGAGGATTTGAGAAGGCCGAAGACAAAAGGCTCAAGAAACGCACCAGACAAACACAGGATCGGTCTACTTATTGTGAACCTGGGAGAAAATCTCCGTAATGGTCTTCCGCCGTTCTCTGCGAGAGGAGTTGAGTGTGGAAGCCTGACTGCTAGTCCCAACGAGGCTCGCTCGGGCGCCATCGAGAGAAGCACGACCCCTGACTGCGAACGTCTTTGGCCGCTCGGTCTCGGAGCCAGACATGATGTCCTTGGGGATGGCTCTCGCAGCATGGCTTGACGCATGCGTAGACGAATCCGTCGACGATGTGCGGGATACACCGTTGGTGTGTTGTTGGAAACCATTGAGCTTGGAGATGGACGCCGTCGAAGGACGAGAGAAAGTTACTCCGTTCGTTGCGACCGAGCTACGCGATTCGGCCCTGCTCATTGACGGAGGAGAATCCGATGTAGTGACGGCGGTGGTAGCACTTGGTGGCTTGATCACAGAAGATAGGGAGGAACCTTCGGCACGGACAGTCATGTTGGAACTTGTAGACACCTTGCGACCGGGGTGGTTGTCGGGAGAAGCTGACGCTCTTTCTTTGCCCTTAAGGAGCAGAGACTCAGATGGAAGAGTAGGCAGGGAGGGGGCTACGAGGATCGAGGAAAGAACGCGCGAATGACCTCGGAGAGATCCATGTCTGGAAGCGGGGGTTGGCGATGGTTCATAGGCTTGAACAGTCTCCTGCGAGTCCATGCTTGACATGATTGCACGCGTGCTCGTGTCTGACGTAACTCTCTTGTCTTTCGGCGTGTATAATCGACGCGTCGACAGGTTCGACGATAGAGCAGAGAGACGTGACGAAGCAGAAAGAGGTGTCTGTTCTGCACCTCCGTCCTTCGCACTCTTGCTCTCGCTACTTCCACCACTCGATCCCCGAGTCATAGAATGTAATGCTGACGACGGTCGGCTACTGCCCGTAGTGTGACTTCGAGCAAGATGGGCCAATCTATCGTTTACAGACGGGGCACCGTCTCTCGGGTCCCAACTACGCCTCGTCTCTCTGCTCTGACGTCCATCGGAGCTCCGCCTGTCACTCGAAGTTGAAGCATCTGGAGCTGCCAATCTTCTGCTAGCGTCGTCGTCCAAACTCACGGTCCGCGAATGAGTCGAAGAATTGGCACCAGCAGAAGCCTCCCTGAGCACCTTCCCCACACCCAGAAGAAACTGCGTCGTAGTCCGTACGATCTCGTCGCTGAGTCGCAATTTCTCCCTCTCGTCGCACCCAATCTTCGCCCACAACTCGCCCATGGTGGCTTGCAGCTCGCTCGGATCCGCGATGTCAGCCTCAATCTGGCCTTCAAGGGCTTCAGAAACCGAGGTACGTATCAGCGTATTGAGCTTGTCCAAAGCATGCACGAAGTGCTGTGAGCTCTGAAAGACTTCCGGGATCGTCGTGGTTGTCGTCTGACCCATGGGAGGCAATCTTTGCAGCTGGGACTCGAACATTCCAAGAGCATTGAGCATAAGCTGCCGATGTTCAGCATGATTCCGTGCGGCAGTGCCTGGAGCGGTAGACAGTCTACCAGAGCTTGGCGTTTGGAACGTCCGGTCGACTTGGGAAGAACTCGGAGGTCGGCCGTCCAGAGTGACAGCGGATGTAGATGCTTCACGTTCATGGGAAACGCGATACGGTCGAGAGGCAGGAGGCGCAGACTGTGGTACACGTTCGTGGTGCAAAGCGGCCATAGAGGTGCCAGGACGTGAAGCAGGGGTGTGATACGCGGATGGACGGTCGCTCAGCCTCTGTACCGCATTCCCAGGAGTACGAAGATCCGATGGGCGAGGCGGTCTACCGAAGTTTGAGCTTGACGTACCAGAGACAGGAGACTCCTGTTCATCCTCTCCAAAGATAACTGACTGTGCGCCAGTGGAATGAGTCCGACGACTTTGTGCTGTGGGTGTACGAAAGTCTGCATGTCCATTGGCGAATGTAGTGTCTCTGGAACCACCGTCCCGTCTCTGAATACCTGCTGAGCGGAAGCCTTCATCAAACAGACGCTTGCTAGGGCTCAGCAGAGAGTCGTCGCTGCCGTGTCGAACACTTTGTCGCCTCCCAGTTGCTGCGTAATTCGAAGTACTCGTTCTTGATCGACTGGGGGTCGCTGTATCATCTTCTGCATTTCCGTGCGGTGATGTCATTTCGTCTGAGAACATTCTTGTCTGATGCCTTCGTGTCAACTCACGCACAGTAGATGTACGAGTGCTCTCCCGGCGACGAGGTGACCGCTGGTCCGTGACAACATTCGATCCTGAGGCCCGAGTAGACGGGGAAGGCGTAGATCGTCGTGACCTCGTATACTCAGAATCGTGACGATGAGCAGCCGGGACATACTATAGTTCGAAAGAAGATATGCTGAGCACGTGTATCGCTGAATATATGCGTCAAAAAACCCACCGTACTGTCCCCCTCCACACTATCCCTGAATGTGCCGGGTAGTGGATTTCTCGACACCCTTTTCTCTCTACCTGCGCTCGCACCGACACTTTCTGCCCTTGACGTCGCAACTGCCGCCAATGCAGCCGCCATGATTTCTGATCCCTCCCCTTTCCTTTCGTCCCCAGCGTGCCGCCTCCGATACTCCTCTCTCTCAACATAAGCCGCAGAATGTGATGAGCGTTTCCTGGGTGTCCTAGCCTGAGATGGGCCAGGCGTCGGTTCAGGAGACGCGTTTCGTGGGCGTTCGCGGTCCTTGAGTTTAAGGAAGTCTTGTCCAGGCGAAACTGGTGCTGACATTCGTCGGTTCTTGCCTGCTTGACGGTCACGATCGCTCGTATAGGATGCAGACAACAGAGGATTGTCGGCGGGTTCTGCATATGCGGAAGTGGGTGTTGCAGACATGCTTTCAGACGAAGAGTGTTGATGGTGTGCATAGGATGAGTGACTGCGTCTGCTTTCGCGCTCAGTTTCAGAGCCAGAATGAGTTCGCTCGTTGCGACCCCGCTGGAGATGGCTCGGTGTGAATGATATGGGCGCGTCGCGCACCATAGAAGTGGAGGGGCGGGAGCTTGCAGTTGACGTTCGACTATGCGGTGTCGGGGAGTCGTCAGGGGGAGAATATGGGGATCGAGAGGGTTTGCAGGGGGTAGGAGAGCTGAGCCGCTGTATCGAGGAGAGCTTACTGAGGACCTAGATGATGGGTACGAGACCAAACAACAGTGGTTGGTCGTTGTTGATGCGCAACGAAGCGCGTTCATCGAGATCCAGGGGTTAAGCAAAGAGCCCGACAGATCGTAGGGACGCATATGAATTCATCGAGAAGAGAGCAAATGATAAGCAGGGGACTAAACACGGATCGTAAGCCCTCACCATTCGGTTACGCTCAGTCAGGCTCTTCACTCTCTGCAAAGCTGAACTATGCTCATCGCCCTTCGCGGGAGTTCTGTGTGCTGTTCTGCGGCTCAAGCTATCGAATCGTGCCGTCGTATCTTCGTCATGTTCGTCGTCGTTATCGTGCGCTGGTTCGTCTTCTTCGTCCGTCAAATTTGAGGTCGAGGGATGATTGTTGTTCGAGTTTCTGAAACTCTTGCTGCTTCTGCGCGACAGATTGCTCTGTCCATCGTACATGTCTACTAGGGACGAGACAGAAGGGACCGAGTAAGAGCTGCGGTGTGTCGTTGTGGAGGGCCGCTTGCGCAGGCTGCCTCCGTGCGCGGTGCCAGAGTCGTCACCGACACTTCCCGTAGAGTTAGTCGCAGGCGGAGAGGGAAGTCCCGTTTGCGAGCCGTTCGACGAGCCTCCTGGACTAGGGGGCTCAGGCAGGCGAGGGAGGTCGGGCGGTGTGGATGTCGATGTTGAAGAGCCAATGTAGATGGCAGACAAGGGGCGTTGCTTGCTCTGACCAGCAATAGAGGGACGTGGGGTCATCGGTGGGCGGCGATTCTAGTACAGCAAGGCATCAAGGAGAGTGGGTGAGAACGTCTTGAAAGACCTCGAAAGCGACCACGCCGCCGTCAACGGCGACGGCTGAAGAAGGCTGAAAGAGTTAAATGCAAAGAGAGCAGGAGAAAGCAACGTCCTCCACACATTTCCCAAGGCTCTCAAGCATAGATTGACGCTCGCTTTACCTTGTCCTTTGACCGCCACCATCCCACGCCAACAAAGCAATCTTCACCGATGTTTTACCCGTCCTATCTATGTCGCATGCTGCTTGGTTAAAAGCAATGTCAAAAGTGTCACCGACAACCGACTTGCGAGCTTTTCAGACTGAGGTGGCACCTTCCTACCTCACGGTAATGAGAAGGTACATATATCTCGAATGCTTTAATACTTGGTAGATGCAGTTGCTTCGAGTTCTTGTTGAAGAGTTACAGAGGGCATACACGCCGAGAGTATTCAAGGTATGTCGTTGTCACGGTCTGCTGCGAGGGCCTCTAGCTCATTTCCGTTTTCAAATAGTGACCCAATCTACGATTTTATGGTTTTCTTCTTGCTCGCAACATATCACCTGCCACACGCCCACTTCTTTGAGGGATGTCCTCTCGGACAACTCCTACCCCTCATAAGAAGTTCGGGCCCGTGCGTCGACGTGGCGGTCGAGCCATGGAGGGCGGGGGTTGACTCTGCTCTCATGGATCCCGTCATGCACGTTACGGTTTTGTGGCAAGATAAACGTGGTCGTCGAGTGGTCAATTTGTATGACGACAGCCTCTGTGGGGACTCCTGCCAATGCGAGGCTAGTGCTGGAATTGGGGTAGTATAAGGGGCCAACATTCCTTCCAGTATGTATATTATATGCCTTTGGGCTTGAACATCTTCTTCGTGTATAAAAACCCGTGTATATGGTACAGCGTATCAGAACAGCAAAAGAATGACATATCTTCATACGCAATACAAGATGAATGTCCAATCAAGTGTAGTCGTTCGTGGTAAAGAGGGAATGAGAAAGGCGTGAATTAATGAAGTTATACAGCTTTACTAGGAGCTGCAGACAGCCCACAATGTTACTTTTTCGTCCGGCACCTCACCCGACCCCTCGGAATTATTCGCTCATGCGCGATAAATCAGAAGAAGGGTTTACTGACGGTGGCAGCTCAAATGTGGGAGGACACCATGTTCTAAGTACTGGAAATTCCGTCATATGCGGGTTTCGATGCCAGGACAGGCTGTCTTCACCTTCAGTTATATTGACGATAATGGCGAGTGAAAAGGCTGCCCTGGTAGACGCGAAGTAGGACATTTGCAGACTCACCGGTCATAAGCCGTTCTTCTGCCAAGCATGTCTGGCGCAAATTCTATGGCAAGGGTTTCCAGAGGGGAGAAGGAAAGAAAGGTCCCTCCGTTGTGTTAACATGACCCCACTTTGTTGAATACGAGGGGCCTTGGAAGCGAGAGTAAAGGGGACAGATGTGAAGAGCAAAGGCGGCTAGACATCCGCTGACCATCCTCACATACACCGAGTTTGTGACGTCGGAGCAGTGTAGCACTCAAACCGTCACTTATTCAGCAGACGATGTTGCAACTACGATCATCGGCTACTCTCACCAAGTAGATTCAGATCCTACGGTCAACATCGCCATCGCTGTATTCATATCCGCATAACGCTACAGTGAGAGTAAGTACGTGTTTGAACGCACTTATGATCAAGTGAGGAAATTTAGGGACTCACTCACACGATACAGACGAAAAGTTCGTGATGGTGTGAATTATTACTAGCCCGAGGCTTGAGTCTGCTAGTTTACTGAACTTTGCTTTCCGTAGCTCAGGTCACAGCGATCCCGTCCTGTGTGATGTAGCTGATGATGTCCAAGTTCCGGCTTACTACCACTGTGTATAGAGTACGTGAGGAGTGGTGACAAGCTATTGTATAAAATTTTCACCTTTGCACCCGAGTGGTACGATAACTTGAACCTGTACTGTAGGGGCTGCGGTATGTACCTGAGCTTCCAAGCAGCTGGCAAATCAGATCCACCAACGCACATCCACTGCGGGTACCTGTGGTTTCCCCGTGTGTGACCTACATATGACCGTGAAGAACGCCTTGCAGAACGTTTCGCAGATTGATAGTCAAAAAAACGCCTTAGCCATTCACTGCGGTCATTGTCATGGGATGGCAGCACAATTGTGAGACGATACAGGCCGTGGCGCTAGGCCTTAAGCCAACTTTTCTCACTTATGCACTGCCTCGATATAAACAAAGTCCAGGATGAGCAAAGCAGTGAGCAAGGGTATGACGGTACGTACCTGAGCGCACGAACACTCTATTGATTAGATTGACAGTACACAGTCGCTTGCCTGTCAGTGACGGTGAGCACGGGGATACATAAGACAGCATTGCAACGTCTAGACAATCGACCTCGGGTTTCGACACGAGCCGCTTGGTGTCACCGTTGGTTCATCCTGTGTAAATTGCAGGCGGCTTGACCTGTCAAAGAAGCGTTCAAACAATATGATACGTCTAGGCGATGTCCAAATGCGGCAATCGCTATGGTACTCAGTGCAGCTGGTATCAACGAACGGTAAGCAGTATACCCATACTGTTGTACGATGAGGCCGCTGGATCGGATGAGATCCATAGGGCGAGCACATCAAAGGACGGAAGAGGGTAATAAAGTACTCTTTCGTCAGGTATCTTCTCGCTTGCTCGGACCATCTCAAGCGTAACCTTAGTGTTCATCTGTGACAGTAGAACCCCAAATTGCTAGATGAACAGCTCGGATGGACATGACCTCAGCGATGTAATCATGCGTGCCAGATTGGAGGGTGATACACGTTCTGTACGATAGAGTTGGGTCGCGATCGTATCCCTCTGTTCCTGGCGGTCCTGTCTGTACATAGAGACAGTATTGTAAGTCAAAAACTGACAGCACGGACTGATACACCCACTTTCTATACATAGTCGACTCCGCTCACATGTGGTTGTCGCCTATATGGGTACGTCGGGAGAGAACTAAGAAGGAAAACTAGGAACGCGTGAGTCCTCAGTCGTGTCTGTATCTTCAGTAGAATCTACACCTGCGCGGCGCCATCTGGGAGATAGTATGGCAAATCAGCTCGGATGATTCCATTAGACTCACCTACTACGACGATGGTCCAGTATTCGTCCAAATGATCCATTGCCAAACGATGTTCAGGCGATCTCGTAACAGCTTGATTTTTACCAGGTTGACGTGGATATACATCGGAGAAAGGTACATATACTTGGACAGAACGATAAAAACTAGAATGGAAGTAGTGAGCGGCCATGCCAGTCGTGAAAGTACATCATGAGCTGTGCATACCTTTATCCGCATGTGGTTTCACGAACACCGATCCTTTTCAGACAACTTATCGTCCTGTAAATTGAGTTGTTCGTAAGCGATATGTAGCGCACCAACTCTTTATTTTCCCTCAATTGACATCGTAGCCACTTTATAGGGCAGGCGTCTTCCAGCTCAGTGAATAAAGCTTCTGACGCTTCATATCCGCCCTTGTCCCTGTTAATATCCGTCGCAAGAGAAAGTTTTGAGTATTCATGAACGGACAGTCTACGTCAGTACGTACTAAGTAAGGCGAGCCGGGACTTGACACTTTTGCAATACCTATGATGCCTCTCTGTTCGTAGAGGAGCATCAAGGAACAGAACAACCCAAATGAAGATTTAATTATGTCCCGTTTGAACACCTGATTTGAATATGTCAACGTAAAGTTCTGGACAAGTAGTGGCAGCGAGAGAAAGTATTGTTACTAGAATAACTTTGCAAGCGGTACCTCGCTCGGCACAGCGTCGTTGACAGCTGTCAGGTCGTCCTGGTAAGACTCCACTAGTCAATCAGGCTCAGTTGTCTAAAGGGGCAGGAAATAGTTCTCGTCAGTGTACGAAAGGTATATATAGGGGGTGATTCTAGCTGTGTCTCCTCAGCTCGAATAGTACTCCCTTCGAACTACACCAGAAACCAGCCCACTTACCAACTCCAACAACACCTTTACCATCATGTTCGGACGTATCTCCCCCCTTTCGTTCTCCTCTGCGCTGCTCGCGTTCTCCGTCCTTGCGGTCGCCACCCCGTGGGGGGCTCCGCCCACCACAACCCACCCTGCCACTACCAAGACCATCACAGTCACTGCCGCTGGCCCCACCAAGACCTCTGCCGGCAACTGCAACACTGGCCCCATCCAGTGCTGCCAGAGCACCCAATATGTACGTCCATCATCGAAATACCCGCTTTGTTACTGGTTTGACGAGAGTGAATATGGCCATAGGCTAGCTCCCCCGCTGGTAAAACTGCTCTCGGCCTGCTCGGCGTTGCTGTTCAAGGCGTCGATGTTCTTCTCGGATTTGGCTGCTCCCCAATCTCCGTCGTTGGAGTTGGCTCGGGGAGCGCCTGCGAGGCCAAGACTGTTTGCTGCCAGAACAACGCCGTCGTGAGTACACATTCGTTATTGAGGAAGCGGGAGAATTACTCATTGAACGCTTAACAGGGTGGCCTGATTTCCATTGGCTGTGTCCCCGTTACTCTCTAAGTAGACAATTGCACAAACAGGGAGGCGTACATATACGACTCTGGTGACCGACTTGGACAGTTATGAGTTTGAGATGTGGTTGTGACGAATCCTGCTTTGTAAATGTCTCTACTTCAACTATAAGTAGTAGGACCATACACGCGATCCTCGAATATTGATATACGCTGCTTTTGATCTGCTACACTCACGATTTGATGGTGCAGAATTTGCAGAGCCAATACTTCTACATTGAGAATGTACACTCGTACACATTTGAGTTGCTACTACTTTTGCAGCTTATACAACTGCTAATATCGTCAATACCACAATACTACTAAGAAGTAGTAGGAACTAGAACATGAGCGCACGGCAATATAGTACGCAAAGAAACACACCTTGAACGACCGCAGGTCACTGCCCCTGTTCCAATATTACTCCACTTCATAGAATAGTATGTTAAAATAGCGTGCTAAAATAGCGGCCGACCCCATTGTTGTAGCAATGGTGGTCGTGGAAGAAGTGGCAACTTCAGTTAAAGTACGGGCGTCTCAGGACGTCTCTGTGTATGCCCCTCGGCTTCGGCCGCGTCTCGGTGTCCAGTGACCACTGCTGCCACCCTGCTTACGGTCTGTAAGTAATCTGCTCTGTAGCTGTCTGCTGTTTGTTGTCCTCTACCACAGCACATCATACCTCCATAAACATTGTGGATATAGGACGGATATAGCAAATATCCATCCGATACCCACCTTCGGTATAACGTGGATGTCGCAAGGATATATTGTCGTAGGACCGTGACGATGAATGGAGATTTCTGGGTTAGTGCTTCATGCTATGCAATCACTATATGTTCAATCTATATGCACGTTCAACTTGAATAGTACTCACTGACATGGCCACGCTATACTCTTCATAGGACCAGTTGACACGTCTTGGGCTCTGCACGGGCGAAGAGGAGTCTACTAGTGTTACTGGACGCATCACTTGTGATGATGCTTTACCGCCAATTCATCGACTTCCTGTCGAAATTCTGTCCACTATCTTCGAATGGGTTGTTGTCATATACTACCGGACACTTCACCCAAAACTACGATCTGACTGGTGGTCCGCGTTCCCTGCTAGGGATACATCCCAGTTATCTCAAAAACTACTCAAGCTTCGGAGCCCCGTTGAATACTGGTTTGATATCAACCTCGTCTGTCGCCGCTGGAGACGTGTCGCTCTTTCAACGCCCACGCTCTGGACGTACATCAACATGAGCGAACTGAAGACAACAAAACAGTCCACCCTTCTACGCAATCGATCTGCCGCACTGAGCTTCGACCGTTCTGGCACACTGCCTCTTATGATCTACTGCACGAGCACCGCGTCCCCATTTCCATTGCCAGATATCCATCGGCATCGCGTTCGCCAACTTCTCCTCCACAATTTGGACAGCGACTACATGGGACGGTTGGTATCAAGTACACCCTCCCTCGACACCCTAGTCATCTGTAAACATCTCTTCATCGCTAGGACCTTCATACGTTTTAAGGAACGATGGACGGTACCCAGTCTCAAAACACTTCTTTCATTTCGATGTTCTTTCTGGCGGTTCGGAAGCTTCGGTAATTTGCGCCACCTCGTCGTCGAAGCCGAAATCCTCCCAGATAACTCCATTTCAAGTATCTTCAATGTCCTAACAGAAAACCCTCACCTAGAGAACCTCGTGTTTGTGGACGTCACCGCCATCGTACTTCCGTCTCAGAGGCTCACGGAGTATGCCACGATATTACCCATCGTTCATATGCGATCACTGGAGCGCATAAAGGTCATCGAGGCGCAAGGCCCTACTCTCGCCTGGCTATTCGATCAGAAATTGACCTTCCCCGCAAGTGTTGCCAGGGACTACACTTTTACCAATCCCTTTTATCACCTCCTCGACTCGGAATCCCCCTTGGTAAATGCTTGGATACCCTTCGATCCCCATCCAGTCAAACGCCTCTACATTTCTGAGGACGATATCTATGCAACCGATGGTACCTCGGCAACGCATCTGTCTATCGCCGGCGACTCTCAACGCGGATTCTTCTTCACCGTGTTCCTGCCGTTCTTCGAGTCGGAGACCAGCGAGTTATGGCTCTCACTGCCCGACGACCCATCTTTCAAAGACACATCTGACTGGGAAACAATCCTGGAGCGACTACGAGGGGTGAAAACGCTATCTCTCCTCCTGCACGGCGTAACCGTAGAAATCTGGCTCGGTCTACTCTCCTCTGCCGACAGGTTCTTTCCTTTGCTGACCAGCCTTCAGATTCACCATCCGAAACCCGAATACCACCTTCGATATATCGTTTTTCTGATGGCTAGACGACAGAGCGGACACCCGATAGAGACATTGCGCTTCGTAGGTGCGCCGGAAGCCTGGAAGGATGGAGAGCTCCGAGTGTCGTTTGAGGATTTAGTTGGTTCTGTCGTTTTTGTGGATGAAGGTGCTTTGCCAAAGTTTGAGTTGCCCGCCGTATGTACTACGGACTCTGATGTACACGCCTACTGGACCAAATGGGAACTTTGACCGGTGTACTTTAGTACTCGTATTCATGCAATATTCATGCCCCGTTACAGCTAAATCCAGAACGTTAGACCACCCACCATCAAAATACACACAGGCGGACTGACGGCGACGGACGCATCAACGCATCCCATTCGTTCAGCTCAAGCTTGACCCAAACGACCGGACGTTTTTGGTAATCTGCGCTATGTGTGTACGAGAAAATGTGGCCCAACGTTCTGGATTTAGCTGTAATTTTGAACCAGGCACACAGTGTCCCGGTAGTCCTCGAGATATGTAACATCTGTTGTCGAAACGTGTGTAGTATAGTACTTACCGCAGGATGCCTCAATCGTAGGGCCCGGGAAGAATCAAAAGTATGAACGCATATCATATCGCTACAATCTTACATGCGTAAGCTACATCTGTATACGTGCAAAAAGAAAGCAGAGGCCCTGATAACAACATCATCTCTCGAGCAACAGCAACCGCACAAGGCGTCAATAGTACCGTCCCACGCAAGGACTTTAATCCTCGATCTCGAGATCACCATACGGCTTCGCGCGGAAATAGCTCTCGTCAAAATGGTGCACCCGTACGAAACCGTCCTCTCCTCCTGAGGCATAGCAGTCACCATTCGGTGACACAGCGATTCTACGAAAAAAAGAACGAATCAGTCAACCTTGCAGCGGTAGGCAGAGGGTAGTGACGAGTGGAGACATACGTGTTGACAGGACCGAAGTGGCCCTTGACACGGCCGACTTCCTCTTCAAAGATCTTGTGCCAGAACCGCGTCTCGAATTTACCCTGGCGCAGGGACGTTGTTGTCACGCTCATCGCGTCTTGTCCACCACCCAACAAGATCTGCAAACGATCAGCGTTAGCTATATCTTGAGATAGACTATGTGCGAGCGATACGTGCGTAGGGCTTCGTCGGTGCGATAGCAGCACTGTTCAGCGGAGTCTCCGTAGAATACGTCTTGATGACCATCAGGGTCCTGGTATCGTGTAACTGGATCCCCAAATGTCAGAACGGTGGACGCGTTGCGAATATAAACGGAAGATACGCACCCTTGCGGTCTTGTCCTTGCTACTCGTGATAAAGTACGAACGATCGGGAGAAAGCTGGATGTCGGTGATGAGGTCGAGATGTGCCCGCTCGTTGCAGTTCACTTCCTCTCCGGTCTTGGCGTCGAAGAGGGCGACTTTTCCGGATTCGTGGCCGGTGAGGATGAGGGAAGGGATGTGGGCAAAGGCACAGACGACAGCCTTGCTGCCGGTGGGGTTGAAGAAGGATGCGGGTTCTGATGATTCTGTGTTGACCAATGGATAAAAGAGGAGAGGACGAGATTCAGTAATATGCTTTTGGGCAATAAGAGCCAGACGTACGATCTTTGCCATCACCCTCCCTGTTGATGTTGAACACTCGAATAGCACCCTGGTAACCCATACGCTGCTCAGTAACGCAAACAACCTGACTGTCGTCCTCGCTGAATGCCACCCGCTTGACGGCTGTCGGGAATTCCCACTTGTACAAGCACTTTCCGGATTTTATGTCCCAAAGGCGTAGAGTGTTGTCGGCAGATCCGGATACGAGGAAACGTGATTCGGCTATATGAGATTGCATGAGCATGGTAGGTCCCAAGCAGATTATGGAATGGGTTGCGAGATTATAGGTTCGCTGGGTATAAATATAGAATATGGAAGGGTAAGAGCTTACAGTCAACGTCTATCGTCCACACTGTTCCATTGTGTCCATCGTACGTCCCTAGTCGCTCTCCGTTGTGGGTGAACCAGACGTTGATAACATGGTCTTTTGAGCATGAGAAGAGGAGATCGCCTTCACGGTTGAACTTGATCTGAGTCAGGGAACGTTCGTGTCCTATGTAGGCCCAATATAACTGGTCAGTCACTGCAGTCTTCGACTACTAAGACAGCCTCAAGCTGACCTTGGAGAAGAATAGGTCTCTGTTATTGCACAAGACTTGGTCAGTGTCGAGTCGGTCAAGTTAGAATAGAATACTGACCATTTTGTTACAATACTAACGGGCGTGCTTTTAGAGTAAGAAATCGAGACTGGCACTTCCCGAAGTGTATGAGAGTCGAGAGCAGATGTAAAGCAGCACAGAGATCGTCCACCCAAGCCGCCATCAAGGATTTTTCGTAAGCGCGCATCTTCCGCCCTCTCGGCAACGACCGAAGAACGATGAGCTTCCTCCCCTCTTCACCTGCAGCTCATCACATTCTGCGACATGTGTCTGGGGCGCATGGCCTCGCTCAGCACGCCGCCATCAACGACTATCTCGTTGTGACTCCCATTCCCCGACTGTCCCCGAAGCGAGTATCCAGCGCAGCATATATATGACAGCAGCGCTCAGACGGACTGAGCGGGATGCCTGATGCTGCAACAACAGCACCGCAATACCCAGATATCCATCTAAACGAGCTGGACGCTGAAATTCAGGACACGACGAACAACTCGCCACAATCCGTACACGAGGCCGCGAGCCCATCGTCAGGTGAGAATACAAAAGCACCTTTCATGACGCATCAGGTGTTTAAAGTGAACGCCTCGCGCCCGTGCTTTGTAGTAACTTCAGGACCCTCTGTGGCGAGAGAACCTCCCAGAAAGCGACAACGAACACAAGAGTACTCTGACTCAGAAACGGGCCCCAGCAGCAGCAACAGCTCTCCAGTCAATTCTGTTCATGACATGACGGCTATTGAAGCAGACACAATCAATAACACAGACGAGGTGGCGGTGAAGTGGGTTAGGGACGATAAATTCTACTTCTCAAGCGGGGATTGTGTCTTAAGGGTGGATAATATTCTGTTCAAGGTGCGTGACTCCCTACGATAAAGTCTTTGCTTGTCTCACAGTCACCAGGTGCACCGATTCATTCTGTCGCGCGACTCCTCTGCATTTTGCCTTATGTTCAGCGTCAGCGACCAAGGACCCGGCAATGATGGCGTTGCAGAGGGCGAGGATGATCAGCACCCTATAGTATTAACCTGCGAATCGGCTGCCAATATCCGCCTGCTACTTTCGATACTGTATGCACTGTGAGTATATATAGCTCACTCATTGTTCGACTAGCCGTCTCACGTGTATTTCTACAGACCCGCAGAGATTGCACATTACAGCACCTCCGAAGCAGACGTCTCAGCATTACTCTCAATAGCGAAGATGACGAACAAGTATTCGTACATCACGACTTCCAATTGGGCCATCGACACTCTTTATATGCTGTTTCGGGATGGCATAGTCGCGAATCAATGGCACCCGACGTTATGTCGCACCTCGTTGTTCAAGCGCATAATTGAAGTCGCCATTCTATGCGACCACCACGACCTACGTGACTTCGCGGTCAACCATTGGATAGACCGTATCCTCAACCGTACTGCCAACCCTCTCATCGCCATGGCCGTCGCCGACAAATACGATCTCAAGAAACTACAAGGCGTAAGCTACTACGCAGCCCTCCTCGAATCTGGCCCTCGTTTCGAATTAAACGATGCAACATTCAGCAACCTAGAACCGGTAGACGAGCCGTCCGGAGATGATCAACCCCAGCCCTCTCAGCTCACGCCTCCGCAGAAAGCTCGCCTGCTCAGCGGCTTCTTCTCCCTCGTCCAGCTCTGGGAGAACATCCGACTGAACCCACCTACATTCCAACGCCCGGATGGGTGCACGTACCACGCACATGGATGTCTCGGTACGTGGCAGCACACCTGGAGAGCTGTCGCCCGGGCGGAGAGCGTGTCGAAGCTCCAAGCGGCGGACGTCGTGGCGCGGTTGAAGGCGATGCAGGAGGTGCTGGTTTCGGATGGGGACATCGCGTTCGCTCTCACGCCTGTTTGTAGGAGGGCGGCGATGGGGAGTTTAAAGGAGTTGATTAAGAAGGTACAGGATGAGCTGGCGAAGTATTTCGTGGACTTGACGGTGCCCAGTGTGAGTGTGGCTGGTGACGGTGGTAGTGATGGTGTCGTGGCTGTTGCGACTGTATAGTGAGCATAACCCCTTTCTCGTATTTCTAGGGTTTCATGGTTAACGGCTTGTCAGGTTTTTGTATCTTATTATTGTCAGTGTATCGTTAGACTACACATCTGCATGTCAAACTTAGTGCCTTTCGGCTCCATGTACGAAATCAAAGGGTAATACGAAAATGGTTGAAGAAACTTCTGTGGCGTCTTGTTCTCTTCAAAAGAGCACTGATTTACCTCGCGTTTGGCTTTCAGGAGACCAACTGATGCAACACGCTGCTTGTGTTTTCTACCCAACTGAAGGATTTAGGTCGCAACCCATGCAGCCTTCGCGGTATGCTTTATCTTCATCTATAGGAAACAACGAAGATGTTCTCAGAGAAATCCCAACAGAAGCCTGCATGAACAGCCCGACGGTCAACGTTCCACGTTCAACTTTCTCCGTTTGGTCATGTACATCTCGGATACCGAGGATCACACGCATACGACTCATGTGCCAGTGAGTGTGCTGATAAGATGGCTATGCGTAAGCAAAATATCCACATCCATACCTATTTTAGCTCGTTTGTATAGATCTTGCAGAGATTGTGCAGGTCCTCGACAGGAGCCTGCGGCATGTTCAGGGCACCTTTCCCGACGCTATCGGAGACCATACTCGCAATTTTAAGTATATTGAAGAGTGCCGGCTCGCTGCCGCTACGACGCGTCACATACCGGCGGGAAGGATGGTGATCTGGTGATCTCTACATCCGTTATATCTCATAGCCCCGTGACTATAAATGGTCATTGAGAAGGCAAGTCGCAATTTAACTATAAGTGCCTAACCCACCTCAGGTACTAGTTTCTCTTCACTGTGATATCTAGCTTGTCGCACAAAGCTCTCGTATTCGCTGGACCTGCCATCCCGTTCGAGCTCGTTGCTCGGCCAACACCCAAGCCAGGTCCCGACCAGGTTCTCATCAAGAATGTCACTGTAGGGTTAAACAAACTCGACTACATGATCCAGCATCTTGGTTTATGGGTAGACTACTACGGATACCCTGCCATGACTAGTATCGATGGCGCGGGGGAGGTCGTGGCCGTTGGCGAAAGCGTGCAAGGATTGACCATCGGTGACAGGGTGTACGTAGGTATTGCCTTGGTACACGTTAACCAGCGAAATTAACCCTTTTCTTTGTCTAGCCTTTATCAAGCGCTCTATCATCCAGACACGATGTCGTTCCAGGAATACACTGTTGCTGATGCTGTTCAAGTCGCGAAGGTCTGTAGCTTTTGTTTTTTAAGCTCGATGTTGTGGCACCTGCAACTCAAACATGTCTCTATAGATACCTTCGAGTGTATCTTGGGAAGGGGCCGCTACATTCGGTCTTCCATTTGCAACCGCTGCTCTGGGACTGTACCAGAAACTTCTGCCTCGCGGAGGTATTGGCCTGACGGCTCCTTGGGAAGAAGGAGGCTACAAGAAGTATGCTGGCCAGCCAGCCATCGTTGCAGGAGGTGCTAGCTCTGTTGGCCAGTTCGGTTTGTCGTCTTACGCTGATACACGCATGAAATGGTGCTGACGGTGGCCTCCTCTTTAGCAATCCAGCTTCTGAAGGCATCGGGTTTCGGCCCTATCATCACGACTGCTTCCAAGCACAACGAAGAGTACTGTAAGTCTGCCGGAGCTACCCATGTTATCGACTACCACGAAGTCCCCTACTCCGAGCTCCCTGCGGCGGTCAAGAAGATCACTCCTTTACCTATCCCTGTTGTTTATGACGCTGTCTCTACTCCCGACGCACAGAAAGCGGTCTGGGAGATTCTTGCACCAAAAGGGAAACTCGTCACCGTTTTGCGTCCAGCGTACGGCAAGGCTGGTGAAGCGAGCGAGGATGGGAAGGAGGTCACATGGGCGTTTGGAACACCAGCCGTGGCCACAAACTATGAGGTCGGAAAGAAGATGTACGTGGGCATCACCAAGTTACTCGAATCGGGTGACCTCAAGGTACGTCTTTTTGCCAGAGTAACTAGAAATACAGGCTAACGGCTAGGTGTAATGCAGCCAATCCGCTTCGAAGTCATTCCACGTGGTCTCGCTGGAATACCTGACGGGCTCACGAGGCTGGCAAAGGGTGTCAGCGGTGTCAAATTGGTCGCTCGAGTAGCTGAGACTGTCAGACGGTGACCAGCGTCACTGACGAATTAGGAAGGAGGCGGTTGTGATGCGCCTGATGGCGCACACGTGTTATGTGATCGGACGCATGTAAAAGATTGGAACTGGCGCAGAGGGGACTTTAACTCTTCCCACTCTGTGCCAGGTATGTGTAATTCCCCAGAGTCGTATTCTACTGTAATAATAAACTCTTCCCACTCTGTGCCAGCCGTACTACATTTGTGACAGGTTATGAGCCTTCTGCTCTGAAGCAAACCCCGCATATAGTCAATCACAGTTTAGCGCATATAGTCGATCAACCATCTTTCCCCTTATCTCCCCTCAGTTTTCCCGCAACAATGACCGGTATTCAGCACAACGCCGAGCATGACGCCCGCAGGGCTCACCTGATGAAGATAGATGACCGTGGCAACACCAACAATTACCATTACTGGGCATCCTGCACGATGGACAAACTCGAGCAGCTTGATCTATGGAAATTCATCAGTGGTCCAGAATCTACCCCACCCATCGTTCCCACTCTCGTTAAGCCACGCATCTTCAAGGTCATAGCTGCGAGCGACGGAGCCGAAGTCTTCGCGAAAACGCCGGGGAACGAAGATGAGTACAAGGAAGCGCACGCGAAGGCAGAACCCTGGAGGATCGGAGATCTCTCCGCGCGTGCCTTACTGAAGGAAGCTATTCCCGCACATCGTGCACCGGTCATTGCCCGGTGTGTTACTGCCAGAGACATCTGGCTTGCCCTACGTGAAGAGTACGCGCCTACCAATGAAATCCGCGCTGCCACACTCCATCAGACTCTGATTTCCTACGTCTGTTCTCCCGAGTACGACATACAGATGTGGCTCGACAACATCAGAAACCTCTATTTCCAACTAGTCCTCCAAGCGCCAGACCGTATGCTAGATGCCGAATTTGCCTCGACCATGGCGAACCTTCTGCCGACGAATGACCAATGGAGGTCGTTCAGTACCATACTCAACAACGACATGACTACGGCTAGAAGGGCCGGAAAGCCTATGGGTTCCGCGGAGGTAATAGCGCGGATTAGAGCTGAGAACTATGGGCATCACCGAGGCGACGCCGAGGCGATTCCCCAGATCCACAGCGTCGAGTCGATGTGCAAACGCTCGTCGACGGTGGCAAACTTCGGAGAGTCTGAGTCGAAACGCCAGGACAAATGGTGCTCTAACGGTAACTGTAACCGGAAGAAGGGGCACACCATCGAGGAGTGCCTTGCCTACGGTGGCGGAAGGTGCGGCCAATACCCCGAGTGGTGGACTTGGCGCCGCGACATCCATCTTCCACCGAATCAACGTCAGAAGTCTACAAAGACTTCCAAACACGGCAATACGCCGAGAAGCAACGCCGTCCAAGCCTCTGACATCATCGCTGTCGACACTCCCGCTGAAGTCGCCGCCGTTCTCACGCAAGATGAACCTTATTACGCATTCAATTCGTTCATCGGCGACCCTGGCGACCAGATCACCTGTAACATCATCGCGTTCCAAGCGTCGACCGCCAACGACTCCCACATCTATCACGATTCGGGGGCGAATAGGCACATTTTCTTCAATATATCCCATTTCGACAACTACCGCGCCATTGCGCCCTTATCCGTAAAAGGATTTGAGTCTTCAGTCACTACCTCCGCCGTTGGCGTAGGCGATGTCCTGTTGCGTGTCCACTGCAACGGGAAGTCCTCCGTAATCAAATTATCAGACGTTCTACACGTTCCATCAGCACGATTGAACCTTGTCTCACAAGGATGCCTCGCACGCCGCGGGATGTCCCTCCGTGAATCCAACGGAAAGATGATCCTATCTGCCGGCCATAACGACATCATAACGGCTCACCTGACTTCCAACAACCTCTACCGGCTAGACGCCGTTCCTGCCAAGCAGAGTCTCCAGGATCGAATTTCCCCACCGTCTCTAGCATCGCGAATCTCAGATAAAGTTGAACCCTTAGCCTTCAAGGCCGGTACTCGCGAGGGCCGTAAAGTCTCCTCGGATTTTTACACCGCCTGATTGGCCACAGGGGCGTAAAAGGGCTAGAGCGTGCTACTACAGGACTATGCGTAGATTCTAAGGACGCCGAACATCACACCTGTGAGGTGTGCGCCCGCGCGAACATCAAACGACTCCCCTTTCCCAAGAAATCGGAAACGCGCGCCGATCAGCCTCTATACCGTGTCCATCTCGACCTATGCGGTCCTCTTCCCATCAGCTACGGAAATTTCCGTTACTTCATGCCTATTGTCGACGACTTCTCCCGCTGGCGCAGCACTCGTTTTCTCAAAAGCAAATCCGACGCACTGTCAGAATTTATCATATATCGCACAGCCACTGAACGCTTCACCGGACGGAAGATCGCCATCGTCAGACTTGATAACGCACAAGAACTTATTAGTGGAGAATTCGAACAATACTGCGCCAGAGAAGGCATCACATACGAGAAATCTATACCAGACGCTTCCCAACAGAACGGTACCGCTGAACGCTCCATTGGTATTATCACCGCCATGGCGCGTGCTATGCTTGTCGACGCCAATCTGCCGGACTTCTTCTGGCCTCTCGCAGTCCAGACTGCTACTCACATCGTTAATCGACTTCCCACCGCAGCACTCCCTCCCGACATAACTCCATTCCATCTTTGGTGGAAGAAACCACCCGACATCTCACATTTCCAAATATTCGGCACTCGCGTCATAGCTCGTAAGACAAACTCAGACTCGCTTACGAAGACAGTCCCGCGCGGTGAACCCGGAATATTCGTGGGTTATGCTGTAGACGCCAGGGGCTATCTGATATGGTTCCCCGACGCGAAATGTGTCCGCGCTCGACGAGATGTCAAGTTCCTGGACGTGCCTGATCAGCCATCAACGGACCCCGTCGGTTCTTCTCCTTTGTGGGATGACATCATGAACGAACTCGAACGTCGGTTCCTCGACCCCGCTGAACGCAACGCGCCCAGCCGACCGACGGAGACAATACCTCCGTCGCTGTCTGTACCCGTAACCCCCGTACCCGTAAACGAGCAAGTTGCTCCTGTACCCTTAAACGAGCATGTTGCTCCTGTACCCGTACCGTATGTTGTACCCCATTCGCACACGCGATTGTACCAAAACCGTAACCTTACCCCCTTTTACAGTGAGCCCGATCCTCCAGCGCGAAACACTAGATCGCGCACGAGGATTATGGGAAACAACGTGGATTACTCGAGCGAGGGGGGGCAGAGGAACTACGCTCAAGTAGCAGACGACGAAGAAATAGCAATAGAAGTCATTGACGCAGACGATCTAGCAATACAGATCAATTCACTCCTAACGCCGATCGACGACCTCACTACTCCAGATCCGAAAACTGTCTCCGAAGCTCAGCGCTCCGAGTACTGGAACTTCTGGAAAGGTGCCATGCACGAAGAACTCGCAGCCCTTGATGCAAAAGGGGTATACGAGGAAGTTGCCACGCTACCACCGAACCGCAAGGCTATAGATGCCAAGTGGGTCCTCCATATCAAACGGAACGGCGACGGCCAGATCTCAAGGTTCAAGGCACGCTTCGTTGCTAGAGGCTTCACGCAGATCCCAGGACAAGATTTCGACTACACGTTTGCTCCGGTCGCGCGTTGGGACTCCATACGCGTGGTACTGGCAATTGCCGCCCTCCAGAATCTGTACTTACGACACATCGACATCAAAACGGCATTCCTTAACGGTCCATTAACGGAGGAGATATACTTGAAGAAGCCCGCGGTAGCCGGACCAGGATACTGGAGATTGAAGAAGGGACTCTACGGCCTTAAGCAGGCCGGCAGGTCGTGGTACATCGAATTTAACAAGAAGTACCAAACTCTCGGTTTCAAGAGATGCGAATCGGACTGGAGCGTCCACGTTCGACCTAGGGACACTCAGAAGTCGATCTCCACAACCAGCGTGGACGATATACTCCTAGGGTCGACTGACGAACAGGAATCCGACAGCGTGGCGACTGGTCTTACCCAGTTCTTCGAGATTACGGACAACGGGAAGTGCGAGCACTTTCTCGGATGCCGGATCATCAGGAACTTCTCGAGGAGAAGTATCACGGTCAACCAAGAAGGCTATAGCGGCTCCATTCTTCGAGAGTTCAACATGGAAACTTCTAACGCCGTCTCTACCCCCTTCCCTCCAGGCACCATGCTTACCAAAGATTCCTGTCCGCAGACAGACGAAGAACGCCAAGCCATGAAAGATATTCCCTACTGCAAGGTCGTCGGGAAACTGATGTATCTTGTAACGACCACTCGACCAGATCTAGCGTACGCCGTCCGCGAACTCGCCAAATTCATGTCGAACTACGGCCCAGAACACTGGAAGGTGGCCAAACACGTGCTACGATATCTACAAGGCACGCGGTCCCAGGGACTGATCTTCGGGAACGTAGATGACCCATACCCCATATTCCGAAGCTTCACAGACGCCGATTGGGCAAGCTCCAAGGATCGACGGTCCATCTCCGGATACGTTATGATGATTGGCACGACGCCGATCGCCTGGAGCTCTAAGCAACAAGCCGTAGTGGCTCTATCATCTTGCGAGGCTGAGTACATCGCGTGCTCCCATGCCGCTTGCGAGATCCTTTGGCTCAGGAATTTATTCCGCGAGTTAGGCTATCCCCAACCGACATCAAGTATCCTCTACTGCGACAACAACGGTACTGTCGACTATACCCACGACCCTCACAGTCATTCCCGCATGAAGCATATCGATATCAAAGCGCATTTCATTCGTAACCAAGTGAACGAAGGAACTATCAACGTTGTCCGGATACCCGGAACCGAGAACATCGCAGACGTATTCACGAAGCCGTTATCAAGAGTCTTACATCACAACGCGCTCAGGATGTTAGGGGTGAACGCAGGTCAAGGGGGGGTGTCAGACGGTGACCAGCGTCACTGACGAATTAGGAAGGAGGCGGTTGTGATGCGCCTGATGGCGCACACGTGTTATGTGATCGGACGCATGTAAAAGATTGGAACTGGCGCAGAGGGGACTTTAACTCTTCCCACTCTGTGCCAGGTATGTGTAATTCCCCAGAGTCGTATTCTACTGTAATAATAAACTCTTCCCACTCTGTGCCAGCCGTACTACATTTGTGACAGAGACTTCTGGCGAGGTAGGAGGAAAGGATTTGAAGGATGCTATTCCGCCGTACGTCGGGCGTATTCGACACATATACCCTGTTGGCCAGCTTCCCGACATGTAAAGACGTAGAACATCAACATATGATTGTCCACTACAATTTTCGAATTAGCTGCTGCTCCGCCTCCGTCGAGGTCATGAGAGGTTATGCGGGCATGTCAGACTTTGTTGCCTCGGATTGGACGTACGAGGGTAAGTAAAGGTAGTACGAAAAAGGGAAACATAGTCTTTGTGGCGTCCTGCCAGTGTTCTCTTTAGAAGAAACCTGATCCATGTACCTCGATTTTGGCTTTTAGGTATTCAGGGTCCATGCAAGGGTTTCAGCAGTAGCATGTGCTGCTCCCTATTGCTCACTGTGAGGTTAAGGAACGCGTAGCGTAAGCTCTCGAGCAGTAGCAGCACTAGCATGTACTGTAGAGGACTTATCTGCCCAAATAACCATACGAGCAATCTCAAACAAATGTCACTGCAGCTGCATCATTGTGTTTCAGGAAATGGTTTCATTGGCAGCTCGACGTTCGACATTCGATTCTCGTTCATGAGATGCGAAAACTAGGAACCTTAAGCGTCCGCATCGGAGGAGCTAGAGTGTTGTTCCGTTCAAGTTGTCGCGTTCCGCTTATAAGGAGCGCTGGGATTGTGGTGTGCGAAATACGAACGGCATGTTTGGATGAAATTGAATCAAGTGACATGCACGACATACGGAAGGAACTGCACGGTCGCCGACAGTCGGGCGACAATATAAGGTTGGTATGGAGGTCCTTCTCTCGATATGTCGCGTGAGGAGGGTTTGCGTCGGATAGCAAGAGTTGTGTTGGCCGAAGTCGGTGGGAGGAGGTAAGCAAGCGGCTTGCTAGTACTCGACCGGTGGTATCGGCCCAAAGGGTGTTCATGTGTCCCAACGATATCCTCACAACGTGTGAAGGGTCAGAGTTTATATACAGAACGCGGCTTGCGGTCGCACGAATGTGAGGAAGGAAGATTACTCCATAAAAGTAGGTTTTGTCCCCATTGACGTTGCCATAAACACGAGGCAAGACGAGGGGATGCCTGGATTGCTATCCGTCGTCATACCCACTGGATCTGCGTTCTTCTTCACAGGACCCGGGCGTGGTCGTGACGCTCACAGCCACGAATTGAACACAGTTCGAGTACTGAGTTCAAGACGCCTTTCGTGAGTCAAAGAGAGTTCCATCGTTCTGTCTATCATGCGCCTCAAACGGACGTGTTTACACGTAATTTGCTGGGCCATGCCAATTCAACGGTTTGATATGAACCTAGCTTTGCGTGAGCATTTGTGGCGCAGATCATAGTGGACGTACATATATACTTAGGGCAGCACCACAGGAACGCGGGCGGGGTTCTGGTGGTTCCACCATCACTGTGCAACTGTGCCCAATCAGTTCCCATCTCGTGCCAACGCCGCTATATTGAGGGAGGAAGATATAAGTAGCAACGGCAGACCCACTACAGCCACGCAGCTCTTCCAGTATCAGATGGCGGTGAATGGACCAGTAGCATGCAAAAGGCGGCGTGTGAGACTGAATCCGAGGCTGAATTCGGAAAGTCAAGGCGTCGTCGCCATCAACGCCACCACCACGAAGCACAGAAGATAGACCCAAATGGGGAAGGTCCGGGCTGACGGCATCGTTATTCCACCAGGAGACCGCCTAGACTCTCCCCACCTCTTGGCCCCCGTTTCTTTAGGCTCTGCCTGCTCGTAAAGAGGTTTGTCTTCACCATGCAACTGTTGCAGTGAAAATGCGGGGAGAGTGGGGCAGGAACGTTGTGCTGTTGTTGTGGGAGCGGGAAGATCACACGTCAGAGATGCGCAATGGTGCAGGGGTGGAATGCCAATGCCGTTGCCCCGAGTAGTGGAAGAAGCGACGAGAAGACGATGTGAAAGGATGTTTCGTGCGCAAGGAAGAAATTCTATCTGTGTGGCCAGCCAGCGCGAAGTTATCGTCCGCGGACAAGATCCTAAAATATTTGCCAAGGGCGCGGGGAGTTGTCACAGGGCATGCATGTGGCTAGCCACGGAGAAACGGTTTGTGTCGCAATCAATTTCGATTCCGGGCGTATAAGGAGCATATCAGGGGCGAATCCCAAAACGGAAGCGTAGTGGAACCAGCGCTTGAGGTAAGAAGCGAGATGTGATCTGATTCAGATGCTCCGAAAAGGGAACTTGTGACAGCGTCTCCTGCGAAACGCCACGCAGGTTGCTCAACTCCACGCCGCGGCAAATCTTCCGTATTTTCACCTTTTATTTTTTCTGTGTATTTTATGTCTCCTCGCGCCCAAATAAACATCGTTGGGGCAGACAGGGAGAGGAACAGACATGACTCGAATCTCATTAGACCGTCTAGTCTCCTGAATGGAATGAATATTCGGATAACTAAGCGTCGTGGCAAGGCCGGAAGCCTGGTTGGGTTTGGTGGCTATTCCCTGCCAAACAAAATCAACCTAGCGATTGCTAACCGCCGCGCGAGGACCTGTCCACTTATAGTCAAAAACAATCCCCTGCCTCCGTCGCCTCCCCCGTTCTTTCCCTCACTCTTCCACAACATCGCCTCCTCCCCTGTGTGGCCTCTCCCATAATTTCTCCGTGGCCAGCTTTCGGCTGTTTTGGCTTGGAGCAGAGTTCAGTGAACCAATAGTCTCTCATCAGCATCCCAGTGACGTGCTCGCTTATTGCCGTCCATCATCATGAGTCGCTCGTCAAGAACCGGCGCGAGTAGCTCGTCCTTGCCTGTTGCTCCCCACTCTCATCCAGACCGAGACGTCGTCATGGGTCCTCCGCCTCTTCCTCCTCAGGTCTCCGCGTCGGGCTCTGGGTCAGGTGACAGCAAAGCGCGCGACAAGGAGACTCTGGAGCTGGCTGAAAAGTACAAGAAACTCAAGCGCAAGTACTTTGAGCTCGAGGAGGTGCGTAGCCGCGAGGCTTGTGATGGGCTTCCGGTCTCTGTAGAGCCTGACAGCGTCGTGGTGCACGCACAGAAGCATAGGGACGTTACGACAGAGCTTAGAGGGTCAGGAGAACGTTCAGTGAAACTGCGGACCGAGCGAGCGTGCGTAGTGCTCTCTTGATGTGTGTACTGCTTGGGTTGACCCTAGTTTTTTCTCAAATAGTTACTTGCTCGAACGCATCTCCGAATTGGAGACCATGATACAGCAACCACATGCCTATGCCGGGTATCCTCAGCAGCAACCTACACCTTTCAGCTCAGCATATCCTCGCTCTCTCCTGAATCCGGCTGCTCAAAAACGATTCGTCGGAAACCTGGATCGGGCGATGAATGAGGCTGAGAAGGAAGATCACAACGTCGACCCTCTGCTACAAAGCAAGCATGTGGGCCCGAATGCACGTAAACGGCTGGAAGCTGAACAAAAGGAGAGGCAAGAGGAAGAGCAAAGAGAGGCGAAGAAAGGCGTCAGGCAACCGCGAAAACCACGAAATTTGAAGGAGAAAGAGAAGGAAAAGGAGATACCGCTGGCAGCGTCGTCGAGCGCAAACCAGGCTGGACCCTCTGGTGAGCGTGCCAGCACACGAGCGAGTGAACGGGAGCGAGAGAGGGTTGAGGAGCAGCGGGAGGCTGCGGCCACAGCTACTGAGCAAGCAGATAGGATGGATAGAGACCGTGAAGAGACAGGTCCGCCTCTCAGCCTCGCTCCCGCCTCAACCTCGCATCGGGATCTCGAAATGCATGACGCGGACTCACCACCGTCCCCTCAGGCACCAGTCCACCTGGATACTAGCGGCCAACGTCTGCGTGTCAAGTCGCCCGCACTGCCGACACCACCACACGAAACCCAACAAGTGCGGCCCCCTTCTCCTTCACCTGTTTCTACTTTCACTTCTACTCCTCCACCCCCGCCTCCTCCTTCGCAACAAGAAATACATCACCAAACGCCTCGCGAACCTGAACATGATGAAGAACCTCGACGATCGCCGATTGTCAATCGGTTTGACCCTCGTGATGACCAGTATCACCCCCCTGAACGTGACGACATGGACGTTGACAGAGACCCCCAGCCTACTATATCTTCGCCTTCTCAAGGTCCGCCACGCCCTCTCGCACACTCTCAGCTTCCCCCGCCTTCGCTTCCCCAGTCAGCGCCACAACTGCACACCCCACCACTACCTCAACCCTCGCCAACCACAACTGCCACGCATCTATCTTCCCGTTCAACGCCTGAAACACGCCTCGCGCCTACCGAGCCAGCGACCACGCCCACCCCGCCAACGACCACCCCTCCCATACCATCACCCAGATCCCTGGCCACCCCGACTCCCTCCTCGTCGATGCCGGCGCCGGTGCGATCCTCGTCGCGCGCCTCCCGAAAGCGGTCCGACTCGCCGGCCGTGCACTCTCCCGGCGAGACTAACTGGGTCCCGCCCGGAGCGCCGTCGAGCGCCCAGGCCGCAATGATGGGCCAGCTGGTGCTCTCCCCGCCTTCGCCATACCGACTGACGCCAGTTGACCCTGTCCCGCTCAAACCAGCCATGCAGATGACCTTCAGGACATCCCCTGCCACCCACGTGTCGCAGTACGGGCACACAGGGAGCACGGGGAGCAATGGGACCACTGCCACGAATCAACAGCAAGGCCCGAGAGCGAGCGCGAGTCCAAAGGCGCAGCGAGAGGCAAACATCGATCCCCAGTTGTACAGAGCGTCGGGGGTCACGACGCCTGGAGCTCATGGAGGAGAACACATGATCAGCTTTGCTGCGAATGGATCAGGGAGCGCAGGGAGCAGCCTCAGCGGGACACCTACCAGCGGTATTGGAGGATTCGCAGGGCTGGCGATGCTTGGACCTCCACCTCCGCCGATTCTACTGCAGACTCCTCTCAATACCCCTACACCCAGTGCAGGTCCAGGAGGATCGAGAGGAAAGCCTAAGCGACTGAAAGCGCATACAGTGACAAGCAAGAACTACAGCATCCCGATGGTGCCCAGGGACAAGGTCGGCAAGCCGATGTTGCCTCTGAACGTAGGGATCATGACTGTTTTGAGCCTTGGAACGGTGTGTACTCGGGAGCATTTCCATACAGAGAGGTATATCTTTCCGGTCGGGTACGAAGTTACAAGGTGCGTAGTGTACCATCCTCGTCGATCGCGTGCTTTTTCTCACGAGATACATGCGTTTTCCTGTTGCCGTTCACGCAGGCGATACCTCTCTACGGTCGATCCCAACAATGAGGCTGTATACCACTGTACGATCCTCGATGGCGGCGACGGTCCCAAGTTCCAGATCGTCGCCAGTGATGACCCCGACAAACCTGTTATTGCTGGTACTGCGACCGGAGCGTGGTCCGCCGTTGTCCGTTCGGCGAACTACATCAGGAATAGGCAGCACAGTAACAGCGTGTCGGGACCAGACTTTTTCGGCCTTGGGCAGAACACTATCAAGCATCTCATTCAAGAGCTTCCCGATGCAGACCTCCTCCAGAACTACGTCTGGCAGAACTTCGTAGAAGGAGGGTGAGTTTTGGTCAATCTCCGTTGTCGCGCGATTCAGTTGCTGACTCGTTTTTGGCCCCTGTAGTCCCCTTGGTGGGCGACATGCTGCTGTGATACCTGCCCTTCCTGAGGAGCGTGACGCAGCTGACGGCGAGAATCATTTTAACGGCGGCACGATGGGTCTTATGTCGATGACACCTGCTCCAACGTCACCGCAGCCATCGTTCTTCTCTGGCAAGGTCGAGGACGGAAAGGGTGAACTTCAGATTGTTCAAGAGGGCAGCCCATCTCAGCCTGGCAGTGCTGTTACCTCACCTACACTCCCAGCGATGGAGCGGTCCTCGTCCATGAAGCCCATCACTTTCCAGCAAGAGTTCCCACAGCGGTACAACAAAGACCACAGGTCGCGCGACGACGCTCCCATCGAACGACGTGGGAGCGCCAGCTCATCACACACCAATGAAGACTATGAGCGTCGTGGTTCTCAAAGCTCGTCTCAGCCATGGAAATCTCCCGTCCAGCAACGCGAGCCGCTCTCACCGCGCGAACACCGGTCGCCCTACCAAGCTCACTCAGCTCCTCTGCAGTCGCCTCCCGTTCCTGCTACGTTTGCAAGTATCATGCACGCGTACTCTACCTCGCCCATGTCTCCTAGCGGCCCAGCGGCATCTGACGGATATCACGCGGAGAACGGGACAAGGTCAAGAAACGGGAGTCATAGTCATGCGCCGTGAGCGATGGCTCCTTGTATGGACACCTCTGCGAGAATGTACGCTACTTGCTATCGTTGTGCTTTCGTGTACCCTTCCTGTTGTCATGCTTTCTTCTATACCCTTGCGCCGTTCCCTCCCATGCTCACTGGCTCTCCCATACTCATCATACCTTACCCTCACCCTCCTTATCTCTCACGCGCTGTTTCGGTTGATACTCACTCACTCACTCATTTTTCCCTATCGTGCATGTTGTGGTTGTTTGGCGGTCTCTCACTATCTCTCACTCTGTCATCTTCTTTCTCTGTCTGGTGATACTCAGGTACATTACAAGGTCGTCGTGTATTGTGGTTCAAGTTTGGTTGCGATGCTGTTGGTTGTGTCTTTTTAATGCGAAATGGATATCCGCGGGATTATCTGAAATATCTTTGTTTCCTCAGACCATACATACTGAGTAAGTATATTCATCGTATGGCTGGCTGAGGTTTGAATATCTGAATGCTTCTCGGATGTCTCCGATAGACTTTGTGGCGTCTGCGGAACGATCTACAAATGCTTCCTTTACGAATTCGAACTTCTCTGTGCCGATCCAACTCACCAAGGCGGATGCGTCCATAAATAGAGGGTGTATTAGCCCCTGCACGGTAACTCGTCACCGCACCAATGTCATAGTAAGTATCACTGCGGCACCAACAGACCAGTTCACTGACCAGTTCTCCGTGACGTCGTGCGACGTGGACCCAGGTATACGCACATGAACACTCTGTCAATGCGGTACAAAGACTTACTAGCAGTTGTGACAAGTAATGGCCGGTAGGACGGTGAGTCGCTTTTCCAGATATCGAGAAATCCGACGGGCCAAGCCATACAAGCTCGATCGACGTCTATTTATTTCGCTTCCGCGCAAGCCCGAAATCCAGAGGAATTCCCCGCCCGGACCAAAATTCCTGCAGGTCTCGAGGTTGTACAGTACAAGGCACACATCATAGCTGTCACGAACAATAAGTAAATCTAGTTACCCGGACATGTGAAGAACAATATGTGGGTCAGTCAGATGTCTGGGACTAGCCTATCGCGCCACATGTGTTTTGATTTATGATTCCTCCTAAGCCGCCACCACGGAAATTGCTGTGCCGCCCCGCGGAGGCGGAACGTAACTTTAACCTATAGGCGCATGGACTCAGAGGGGTCTGGCTCATCTCCAGTTCCTGAGTAAGTGGTCTTCGATTCACTCGTTGACCTTCACCACCACGTAGTCCCCGCGGGACACCAGCTCATCGCCGCGAAGTCCAAGGCGATCGGAGGGGCAGGGAGAGCGTATGTTCTCGAGGACGCCACTTGTTTTGTGACGGAATTGGAGAGCATGTCGACTGATTTCGACAACCAAGTGGAAGATGTGTACGTACATTCTTCTCGGCATGGATTCCACCGTTGAAAACATACTATAGATATGTCATTAACGCCATAAACACTGCTATCGCTGGTCAGTGCATCCTTTTTTCGTTCGTTTGATCAGAACTCAAAACATTATATAGTCGTCAACATCGCTGAGTACTTGGTCACCATTCAATACGAAGTCAGCAGAGTATGGCAGCGGAAACACTCTCTTGTCACATACATCTTCCTCGCCAATCGGTTCTTGACGATGCTGTATTCCGCGGCCAGCCTGGCTATACTGGGTGTCTCTTCCAGAGCTGTGAGTCCATCCTTGCCCTCATAAAAGGAAGCACACTGACCCATACTGTAATAGAGGTTCGTGCTGTTATCCTGCGACGGGGGATCATGCGGCTGATAAATACCTCACAGTTGCTCACCCATACTCATCGTTCAGTCGACGAGTTTACTACTGTTGTTTATTGTCCTGGCTTGTAAGTGGTCCTGCGCTAAGATGTTCTACCTGTTCATGCATTTACCTCGACATCAGTGTTTTCCTCCTTTCGAGTATATGCTCTATGGAATAGGGACTGGAAGCTTCCCCTGCTGGTCTTCGTATTGAACATCGTACCGGTGGGAACTGACATTGTACGTAGTCTACTACTGGCATGGTATTCATAGGCTTATCTTGGACGCACAGTATAACTACAGCTCCCTAAGGCCACGAGAACCATTCTCTGTCTTTCGGTGTGCATCAACGCCTCATATCTCTAAGATGGACATATTTTGGTACGTTTGATCCTTAGACATATGATTACTTGTAGCTAATAGACCACGTAGGAGTAAGCAACATTTGGGATGACGGCGGTGGTCCTATTACTGATCAATACTTTTTGTGCTCGTAGTCGGCCTTTGCAATCGATTCTGTGTCATCACCGCAGACGTCCTAGTTCTCAGCTCAACGTGGGTGAAGACTCTCGCAACACAGCGGGAATCGAAGCGTCTAGGACTCGATCTTCGAATATCTCATCTTCTCTTTCGTGACGGTGAGTCGAAGATATAGCTAGGCAGCGTTATTGCGGTACTGACTGGAGCTCTGTACTAGGCACCGTCTATTTCCTGTAAGCCAACCTTGACCCCACAGACTCTTCGGGCGGTGTCACTGAGGTTATATAACAGTGCAGCTTTCATGATTAACGTCGCACAGCTTCTATCTGTAATTCTAGTGAGTCCTTCGTATCGTTCCATCCAATGCGCCACGCTCACAGACATGTTAGTCTCATGTCACGACCATGTCACCTATCAGCGAATCCAGTCACTGGCAAGCGTGCGTACCGTTACCACTCTAGCCGTCATCATCCCTAAAACGCAGTCGATCTGACCATCGCCGCCCTGTAGCCTTATACCTGTACTAATATCTCGTTTCATACTTAACTTACGCCACGCCGACGACTCCTTCTGTGCCACCGAGCAATTCACGCAATCCCAAGCCGACTGTCCACCCGATCTGATTGGCAACCTGGGCGCATCACTATGGAGTCCGTTCGATAATGTCAGCGAAGAGGGAGAGGAATCTTCGTCGATAGGGCAACTGGAGTTCGCACCGACGAGTGGCCCTGTGTATGATGCCGCGCAGTATGATTGTGAGCTGGATCAGTTCGAGAGGGAGGATGTCCAGACGGTGAGTTCCTGAGCTGCTTAGTGGTGGATGTGGAGGGAACACGTGCTGAACCTTAGGGGGTGGGATCATAGGTTCCTCGAAGACCTACTTCTATCATGGGCGGCCGAGGACATATACCTTGATGTCAATCATCTGCATGAATAGGATAAAACATACAATATCATTATTCTGTGCACATGTGCATTATTCGTATCGTGTCGTTATTGGTACATTTGTGTAGTATTCAACCGGGGATCAATAGGGTATGCGACTGGCTCGTGTGTATAAAGTGATGGTGCACATATGCGTGTGCCTTTTCACGGTAATCCGATAGACATGGGATGATAGGACGTGACCGAACATAATAAGAAGAAACTGAATCCACGCAGTGACTAAACCCTTGCTAGTGGAGCCTGTGCGTACGCAATAAACGGATGCATGGGTGAGCGGATTATTAATAAGGCACGAATTGAAATATTGACGTACCACCTCTAGCTCGAAAACGTCGTCCGCCTTTCCCATGTCCAGGCTTTCTGTCATTCCATGCTGCTCCATATTTGGTGTAGAGTCGTCTGCGTATCTGGTAAAAGGGTTGTGAAGGTTTTCTCCCAAGTTCCCGAGTATGCCTTTTGTGTCGTCACAGAGCGTTTCTTGACCTAATCGACTGGCCGTCAAGCATGCTTGGTCATCTGGGTCGACGGGGTCGTTTACTTGACGTAGGCTGAGAAGGAACCGAGATATAACGATAGGGTAGAGTCTATATGAGCATAAGGTTAGATGTCAGCAGTTGAAGTAAGTCTCAAACATGGAGTTGCACGTACGCAGGCCAGTGCGAAAATTGGTTCACTGCAGCGAAGTCCGTCCAGGGAGGCTGTAAAAGAGGTTAGACGGCCTGTCCGCACATTTGAGGGGTTCAGCAACGCGTACCGCGGAAGCCATCAGTATCTGAAGGACATTCAAGCAGAGGAGAACACTGAGAGACGTCAGGAGGTGAATATGCGAGCATTATTCTAGGGTTCTTACAGGAAGCCAATGGTACCTGTACACGAAGAGAGGTAAGATGATGCATATTACTTGAGTAAACGAGCATGTACTCACCATCACGGAGTAATAGATAAGGTATATTTGTGGTGAAACCTAGGCCTGCTAGCTCTTGTCGATGTCTGAACGTCTTGAGCCATGTTGACCATAGTACGATGATATCGGCTGCAATGACACATAGCCGGTTGGCCACAACGACTAATAATAATGTAAGCAAGCATCGCAAGCATATCGACGTAAATATGTGTACCTCTGGGAACAGCGTTAATTAATCTTCTGAGATAAAAAGTAGAAAACGGCTCACCCAACGATGGACGCCCTCCTGCTATTGCTTGACCCAGCTTGCGGTGCACAGTGATAGAACGATTGAGGTTCCATGGGCACAACGGAAGAATAGTCCCACTACGAAGGTGTAAGCTGATCGTTGTACCCCTATGAGCGAGTGTGAGAACTTACGATGTCGGTGGCGAATGGAACAAGGTACAGAGAAAACACTATGACCGGCCACAATACCCCTTGATTCGGCCACAGTGCTCGTATTCGAAGCGAGGAGAAGACTAAAAGAAAGGTGTCATGTCAGTGGGCACGGCGACGGCATTCAGTGGTATGGCACTCACCGCCTTGTATAAGGCCTAGTCCAAGAAAAATTGCACATGGAATGAGGAGAAATGTACGACAACTGATGGTATTGTCAGCTCATGAACGGACATCGGTATCGACCAGGAGACGCACCTCTACGACAGCCGATGACGTTAGTAGTGAAGTCACAAAGTGTGAAATGAGACACGCAGTACTCACAGCTTCCGTTACAACGCATAGCGAAAGTATCATGGAGATACTGTAGGCCACCGCCAGATATCGATTGATGAGAAAGATCACTGTCACCGCAGAGAGCCTACTTCTCCATATTCGCCTTCTCTCCAACTCGAACGTGATCACGTATTCGAAGATGTTCACCGCTATAGCGCTACCGCATCAGCCACGACGATGTCTTGGGCGCTTAGAGAGGGCACCTTACCAGCGATAGCAATATCGATACGATTTACTGTAATGCTGGTTTCATGATTCGTAAGTTCTAAAGTTATGTCTCTTCGAAGTTCCTCACTCACAGATTACGAAGCTTGGCCACGTCCGGTGTCGTCGCCATCGAGTCGAGAGTGTTGGGGACCAGACGATAGGGGAAGACTCGGATGAGGCGCGGCCAGTCCAGCTGTTATACTTTCGTTCAGCTGTCACTCGTGAGAGTGGTCCACAGTGATCTATGGCGCAATGCTGTTCAACGTGGACTGGAAGATAGAAGGGTACAGCGCTCACCGCACCTGTGGTATATGGCAGGATTTGTCGCGGAAGCAAGCGGAACCTAATTCCTGCTGAGGCACAATGTCTAGCGATGGTTTGCGGATTTCCAGGAAAGTATCCCGTTCAGTGATTCTAGTGTTCCTTCACGATCATAGTGTGTTGTACATGGGTAGCATTGCGCATGCAATTGTCCAAGATTTCTGTCGGTAAGTACGGTGTCATGGAGGAGGAAGACTGGCAGGCAGAGGCGGATTGTCACACGTCACACAGCCAACGTCCTTTGCGCTGCATGCCGTATGTCATAAGGACGTCCTGCGACCCCGACTCAGCGTCGACTTCAATGTAATCGCAGAGTGGGCTATCCAGCAAACGCGATGGACTGTACTTGCAAAAGCGGGGGCGAATAGCCTGCATGCAAAACCGCGGATGTGCGAATCGCCAGGAATATTCGCCCCTGAGTCCTGCCAGCGACAATTGACACCATGAGTGCTTCCTGATTCTTCACAAAGAACATAGAAATCATACCGTAAAAGATGGAAATCAGGTTGTTGTCGCTGATATACAAATTTAGTTTGTGAGTGCGATCCTGTAAAGCGGAGTGCATGGAGGACAATACGTTTACCGAATATTCTCCGTCGTACTGTAATCGCCATGACAAACCCTGCTGATGCGACAGAAAATGGTGAAGGAGAACTCGCGTATGCACTGAAGTAGTACTAGTACTTACGAGGCATGATACCTTCACACAGACTCGCACACGTAGCTAGTAGCTATAGTAGTTTTGACTTCAACCCAAGAAAAACCTTCATTTATCTTTCTGCACATGCCATACATATCATTATAAATACCAGTTCAGTGAAATAAATTATTCCTTCCAATTGTTTCAACTCTCCAAACCCGCATCCAGCGAGAAGAAATCCATCATATCTTCGTCCTCATGCACTCACGGAGAGTACAACGTCTACAAGCGACGCTTCTTGGGGACACCAGGGGCAGCCTCAGCGTTGGGGCCCTGGATCAACTTGGCGGCGTTGTTGTTGGGGGTAGCATTGCCGAAGCCGCAGCCACCGTCGCGCTCTTGAGCGATGACTGCACCGGCGCACTTGCCAGTGTGGAAGCCACAGCAGCCAGATGCGCAATCGGCGTCGCTGGTGCAAGCACCGGTGATGAACTGCGTGCCAGGAGCAGCAGCCGGGGCAGCAGCCGGAGCAGCAGCGTTGTTGGCAGGGGGAGCAGCGGCGGCACCACCCTTGGGCACGCCAGGAGCGGCCTCAGCGTTGGGGCCCTGGATGGCTTGGGCAGCGTTGTTGTTGGGGGTGGCGTTGCCGAACCCGCAACCACCGTCACGCTCTTGAGCGATGACGGCACCAGCGCACTTGCCGGTGTTGAAGCCACAGCAGCCAGATGCACAGTCGGCGTCAGACTGGCAGGGACCAGTGATGAACTGGGTACCGGCGGGTGCACGGGGGATGTAGGTGGCCGCGGCGACTGTGAGAGGACTGTCAGTAAAATCAAGCGGTAAATAAATGCGAAGACGTACGGTTAGCGAAGACGAAAGCAGCAATGAGCGTGAACTTCATGATGATGGATTATAAGGAGATGTGAGGTGTGTTTAAAGAGAGGATGGAATAATAAGTTGCTCTGCAACAATAATGATAAAGATGGCGAAAGGAAAAATGCAGACACACAACCAGGTGTGGAGAAGAAAGAATGAAGGACGAGGAGAAGATGGTGTTCGAAAGCATCTACCAGGGGTCTTATATACTCAAGTCGAGGCGTGCCAAGAAAGCCAGTGTTTGAACTTTTGTTCGCCGAATCATGTTCAACGCAGAAGGCGGAGCACCACCAAATTTTCGGATCAAGGGCAAGGTCAGGGCGTCCGCAAAAGCTGCGTTGAACAGATTACGCTCAGGGACGACAACACTGATTGTTGAGATGAAGGCCGGCGTCTCGCGATCGGTACCAACCAGTTGCAAACCACGATGTCAATCAATGTGATCGTTGAACTTGTAGAGGCTGATGAGCCCAACATCGCAACTACGAAAGGCTATTTGCAGCCATTGATCGCAGAGATCCTGTCACTGGTACAGCGGTTCGTACAGCATCTGTCGCGCCCGGCTGCGAGTAAGTCTGGTTTTCGGCTGGTTTTCGTCGTTGTTCGTGTTGCAGGCGCACCAAATCGTACGCCAAGACTGATTAAAGATAGTAACTACTGCACATATATTTCATTAGTTGATGGCCATCATTCCCGAGTAAAACTGATGTAAACTCACCTCAGCTCGGAGAGGTGTTGCTATGAACGATATACTACGCACGTTGTGCCGACTGCTCTCCACGTTGAACTTCTTGTCCAGATCGAAAGTAAAAATTCTCGTCGGTCCCCTAGTCTTTGATAAGCGACAACGATGAAGAGCAAGTTCTACCTGAAACGCAAAAGTAGTTGGAATCCACGTGAGATGATTAGATGTCGTAGATGCCCATGGGTACTAATACATAGCTTTGCGGGGTACCCAGAACTTGTCGTCGCATGCGTTGTTCGGTCAGGCGCCACTTATGGGCTTGCAGTTCCGTAAAGATCAGATACCTTGGCGATGGTGTGGAGGTTACTCGCCGACATGACGTCCCTAAAAGGAAAGAATACTCAATATCCAAATCGTGGAAGATGCGAAAGATGATGAAGATGAAACTGTCTCTATATCAAAGGGACTTAGAGAACGAGAAAGAGTGCTGCCGTGGTAAATAGCACTTAGCACTGGGTGATGGTCCACGCCGCACCATGCGAACCTTGTGCACAAGGGGAGATTGGTAATCGACTCCGTCAATGCTTTTACTAAGACACGCCGACGCGAACGTTCCAACGTTAACGTTCAGTAGTCACTTTCGAGGGAACCGCCAAATTTCCACGTTTTCGCTGGTAGGAGAGTGATGAGTACTTACTATGATGAGCACGAGAGAATGATACATACAGAGCTCAGTCTGAGCACTCTTCGATACACGTGCACCACATACTCCTTCTCAACTAAAAAACGTGTGTAGACTCATCTCGAAGTCCGCTGGGCATACTTAGGCTTGAGCACTAGATTTCTTTCGAAATGCGACTGCCTCTGTCAGAAGGGTTTGCTATTGCGCATACGGCTCAAGTTATCCGTAAACAAGAGTTGCAGTCTACAACAAGGCAGGAGGCTTGACGTCAAGACTACTCAAGACGAAGTTCAGGCAAAGAATGTAGACTGGCCATGGCGACTCGGGGCGATCCGGCCATACAGATAAATAACTAACGGCGCTAATCTTGATTGTGCTGGCGTCTTCGGTCAACTTGTATAGTCATCGATGTGGCGACAGCTTCAACGTCTAACTCTAACATGTACTGCGGCTAAGTAGTACTAGAGGTCTCAAACATCACACTTGTCATGTCTCTTTCACCGCTACATCCCGACCTTCGTCACGCAACAGAATTGCTGCAATGCTTAACTGAGACCTTTCTGCCAATTTCCGAATGTAGCACTCAGGATTTCGAAAGGCAGGAGAAAAAGTTCAGCTGTGCCAGTCATTTACTAATCTTTCGTTACCACAGAATTGTTTCTGAACCCGACCTCTTGGTGAGTAGTACATATCAGCCATCTACGCCTTTAGGGTTACACTGATGTCTCGGTAGCTACTCGCAGCATCAATAGAAAACTTTCGATGTTTAGCTCGCAGCTTCCGCAACCGTTTCGCACGAGTAAATAGGCTTCCCCATGAAATTCTGAGCAGCATTTTCGAGTGGCTCAAGAGCCCTTCATTAGAGGAGCTCGAGAAGAATCCTTACCAGAGCACTCTATATTCTCATCGACGCTGGTCTCATGCGGGCATGGTTTGTCGTCACTGGAGAAACGTCGCCCTTGCCACTCCTTCGCTTTGGAACCACGTCAATATCAGTCTGCCGTCTACTGCTGGCATTATTGACGCGGCCTTCGTGGATAACAGCGACAGTTTACCTCGACTCAGTTTGAAACGTTCGGGAGCATTGTCCCTGGAACTGTGCTATAAGACCACCGCTCTAGGCTCCATAGACACTTCATACCTCAATCGAGTTCAGGAACTTTGTCTTATATCGATCAGGGAGGTGGCTCCCGCATTACTCTGCGCTAATTTCCACCACTACATCAACCTGAAGACACTTTTCGTCGAAAGTGATAGCGTCCAATACCCTCCCAAAGGCGACCTATGGACTATTGCCACCCTGGAAGTGCTCGTGATGTTCGCCTGTCCTCTTTGGGAGTATGCAACGTTGGGAAATCTCCGCCATCTGGTTATTGGAAAGCAGGAGCTCGACACTGACAGTGTGTTAGCGTTCTTCAATGTGCTCTCCGGGAATCCGTCACTAGAGGATCTCGTGCTCCCGAACATTGGCATGTCTCAGGCAGTACTCACAGATCTTGCCAGAGTTGCAGATCTTATACCCACTCTACATATGCACTCACTGAAACGCATCCATGTCGTCGAAACAGGCCCGGGCGTTATCATGTGGCTATTTGACCAAAAGCTCGTATTGGATGCCGGCACTCCCTCAGTTCGTGCGTACACCTGCGAAGACTCTCTCGAACATTACTTGGAATCACCGGCCTTGCGCAACGATTACCCCTTTCGAGTCGTTTACATGGATTACACGCACGTAATTGCGACGCATGGGGAATCGGCACTCCGAGTGCGAAATACCTATGACATGCTATGGTTTTTCCAGATGATACTCCCTTCTTCATTGCAATCCCAAACCGTAGAGCTCAGAGTCTTGCGTACGTTCACGGATGATATGCTACTACGGGCTCAAATACTCGGGAGATTTAGTGCCGTGCGAAAGCTTGTGCTACACAACAACAGTGTCACAGACTGGCTCGACCTTATGACCTCCAACGATCGCTTTTTCCCATCGCTCATCGAGCTTGAAATCTACCCACCTTATTACGACTACCACGCGAGTCTTGTATCATTCCTGGATGCGAGGAAACGACGGGATGAGCCTATTCAAGAACTACGAATCCTCCAGCCCAGCTGGGAGCCCAACCTTACCTCTGTCTTCACTCCTTACGTTGTTGGAAGCGTCATATTCGAGGACGTAAACCCAAGAACGAACGAAGATCATCCAGATATTGAGCTGCCTCCCATGTGTAACAGAGTTGACTGGAATCGCCCTTATTCAGCGGCTTGGCGATCCATCAGGGATCGTTGGGATCTCGAAGATCCCTGGGAATGATTTTCATCTTAGTGTTCCTTCAAAGTAATTCGATACAAGATATGTGCACAACTATGTCTATTCGGTTACCAATGTAATGTACACTGAACTTTGGGCGTTGAGTCGAGTTTGTTTGCCTTTTCAGGTAGTTTCGCTCACATCTCGCTGATTTCACGTGGGTTAGAGGCTGGCGCCCTCCGTCCGATTTCCCGTATTTCTTGCGCTACTCGAGGCAATAATGCTGGTCTAGGTGCCAGACTACAATAAGGCAACGTAACGCTTTCATGCTGTGGTTCTTTGTAGTCGGTGTTATTGCCAGTACTGTACATGTTACCTCGCTACGCCTTGTATACTACACTAACATTTCCTGTACGCAATCCATCGCCATTTGTTCCGTGTTGCGCATGAACACTTTCATTGTCGCCCTCCCTTGATGCAGCTCCTTAGCCCAAGCTTTGTTCGACTTAGGTTGCGCTAGACCGAGCCGTAGTGCTTCGATGCGTCTCTGATACCAGTCCTCTGCTTGCTCTGTCCAGTATCCGGCGTTGTACCCGGACTGCTCCCACGTCGTTTGCAACGGCCACCAGGATACTATGGAGCCTTGCTCGTTCGATTGAGCTGTTTATTTTTCGTTAGGCAAAGCTGCTGTGCGTTTTGTTGAAATACGTACGAGTGAGAACGCGATATACTCCCGCTATCACGTACAACTGCTGTTCCGTTAGTTCTCCTTCCGTGAACCGCTCTCCGGCGACCTCCAGTGTCTTTACGTCTGCCTCCATCTCGTGCGGTCGGTGGCAATATACGAACTCGCTGATGTCGAGTGCCTCGTGACTCAGTCTCCATGCTATCCCTCCCCTCTGAACCGCTAGCTTTCCCACAGGTGTCGCCAATAGGTCGTCTCGCTGCCTCTTGTACAGCAGGTAATCTTTCGGTCCTATGTCCGTTCCGTGCGGTTTGACCCCTACACCAATCGGCCGCCCGTCTATCGTCTTCGTGGTTGTCGTGTGCGCTGAAACGGTTTCCGTTGCACTCCATAGCTGACTGACGCGACTCCCTCGTGTGACAGCTTGCGTGAGAAGAAAGAACGGTGTGATCTTCGTTTCAATGGTCATGCTGTGATGTAATTCCAAGGCTGTTACACCTACTGCCCATTCTGGTTCACTGGATGCTACTTCGCCCTTATCTCGGTGAGATCGCACGAGAAGCGTTGCAGCCTCGCAAGACGTCATGGGCACAATGTGCACTCCTGACAGTTCGTCGGGGTGTCTTCGGTGCTTGGGATGAGTGGCGAACCTCGTGTCGGGAGGGATTGTGTTGCTTATGACTCTGTTGACGAACGCGTGCAGCGCTCGCACCCCCTCCGTCGGCAACCAATCTTCGTCGACTTTCTCCCCTAGTGCACGCCGGATGTCGTTGACGCACGTCTTCATGTCGATAGCTGCGTGTTCCCCGTCTTCCGTTGACCCTGTTGCAATAAACCCGTATCTGTTAGCTATCAACGTCGTAAAGGCTTCCGGCTGCGGCAGTCTGTCGTTCGTTTGGTGTATTGTCTCGACGGCGAGGAGGGTTTGCAACGAGTCTTGCAGTGATTTATAGGACTGGAACGGAGCGTCCCAGGACGGGTCGTCATCCGCTCTTAGAGGTCGGTTAGCAGGCGTACGTGATCGCCTTCGTTCTCGGGAGATTTCGCCCCTTCGGTTCCTGGGTGATGCTGCTCGACCGTGTTGTCGCCTGCCCCTGATGACGTCCTCTTCCCTTCTTGAAACCCCTTCACCAGGGACGTCCTCATCAGTCGCGTCTTCTGTCCCGTAGGCTAGCATGTTGACGTCGAATTCGTGTCGCAGGGCGTTATAGTAACGGTCTGATGCTTGCGTCTCCTCCCAGACCTTATTCACGTTCGTGGGATGCACGAGAGTACGCATCTCTAGCCCGTGTTGCTTCTTCCATAGGTACACCGCCGGTGAACCGCCTGTCGGAACGGGCTGATCTGCGTACTTTGCTTCTCGGTGCAATCTTGCAGCACGCTCGTCTGCGCTCTCTCGTAATTTCCATGTCGTCTGCTCTTCGCGTGATCTTGTAATGAACTCTATGAACCGTTCGCCTTCGGTCTGTCTATGCCGAAACTTGAACCGTGTCAGCATGAGGGACGAATGGCTGGGAACGGCTTCCTGCAGCTGCACGAAATCGTACTCGTTGCTGCTCTTTACGATTCTAAACGCGACCCCTGGTATCGCTCGGCGACGAAAGACGATGCGCGTCGGTAGCTCTCCGTGTCCCACCAGCGTATGTGCCACCGTGTAGCTCGCATTCTCCGTCAGCAGTCGTGTTCTATCTTCATTGTCCAAATTCCATTCCGCGTCGGCTTTCTGTTGCACCAGCGTTACTACATCGTGATCAGGAATCACGTTCTTCGCAATCGCCAGGGTTGCCGGTGGTAGTGCGGGTAAGTCCTCTCGGCGAGTGTCTCGTGCGTGAAATGCAAACCATAACGGTATGCTGTTGCCGTTCGCGAGTATGTGGTCAATATCTTCGTGCCACATGCACATCAACTCGGGACGATATGATCTGGTTATGTCGACGAAACCTCCTATTCTCGGCACACCGAAGTCCGCTAGCCAAGAGACGCGGAACGCGTTACAGTACGCGAGAGGAATTGCGTTGTCGCCTTGTTCGAGCTGCTCCCAAGTTGAACGGTTCTTGGCCTTTTCTTTGAACAGCAGGCAAGAAATGAGCGCGAATTGAATCGTGAACGCGGCTCGCGCCCGTGTGAGAGCGGCCTGCAGTCGCTGCAGTGTGGGCCACTGGTCCGCGTATCCGAAACTCGAAGGCAGGGGTGGAAAGATAGTTTCCAGGTAAACTCCACCAGCTCTGTCGACTAAACGCCGTCGTAGTTTGCATGTAACTGCTTCTAGAGCCTTCCATTGTGCTGTTTGATGACTAGCCAGTCTGTACGACGTTCGGCCGTTGCTTGTACTCTCCTCCGTATGGCCTGCTAGGGGATTCAAGCAGCCAAACAAGGGACCGTCGTGCTCGGGTTGTTGGGGTACGAACGCGAGGTAGTGGAAGTCGTCGTACAGAAAGCGTGGCTGTAGGAGACGGAAAATGGGTGTAGTGGGTGTGTTCGTCGACGGTGGCGTAGGCAAGTAGTCTGCATTCACGGACACGTACGCCGTTTGCGTATTTGGTTTCCCAAACACATAGCATTTATGCATTATAACTACTGTATGCGTTCAATGTAGGTCAGTGCTTTAGTTATGAACCCTTAATTCTGCACGTACCAACAATTCAGCGTGGGACTAGCAGTCACCGTATCTATACTGGACGTAGTGTAAAACCCAGCTTTACCATCAATCAGTTCAGCTTTTCTGTGTATTACTCGGCTCCATGACTTACCGTTGTTCCTTGTGGGCTGAAGCTTAGCACTACCTGGTGGACGCCCGCGACGCGTGTTACGCGCGACACAAAGTCAGTGTCGCGTGTCTGTGACTGTGACGGATGGCGAGCGTGACAGTCGCCGCTTACTCTTCCTCACGTCGCGCAAGTTCACACCGCTATCACTCTCTCCACCATCATCGACAACTTCTGTCTGCTGCTCAGCCGTTTGACATGAGGCCGTGGTCGTGGGATGCGAACGTGTACAGTTAGCATTCAGGTACGTTTCCGGCCTTTATGGTGTTTCTTCGCTAATGAGCATGCAGGACAGGATCACTATGAGAGCACGGGGCTGTTTGAACGGCCCTGTGTCTTTCAGAGTGAGTAACTTGGGATGGATATAGCGTCTACCCCCACAATCGTCGTTATTGGTTCAGATATGCAGGGTTGGGTGTGTTGGTTAGGGACGCGGGAGGGCCCGAAGATTTCGTTGCTGTACCGTAGTGCACCCCCTCTCCACTCATGTACATACGCTCCTACGTTGCAATGCCAATTATATGCTTTTCATAAGCTTTCACGTGTGCAGCAAGTTCACTCTTCGGTCGCAAACGCGTGCCATACATGTCGCGCAATTTTTTCCCCCTTAATTGCATGCATACTGACGGTTAGCATTTCCATCGCCAGACGCGTTTCACACGTGGTGACCAAAGAAATACAGACGTAGTCCTGTTCAACTTTCATGTCGGTACCGTAGGCTTACATGTGCGCGTCGTAATCATGTCTGTGCGTGTCTAACGTGGTACACATTGCTTTTTCTCCATTCGCCCCCCAGGCCACACTCTACTTCGCAGATGGCCGCCTGTATGACCAGCGAGAATAGACCACTAAGACCGTCCTCAGCGATAAAGTGTGCGTGTAGCTGAGACGTACTCACCACCCTTGAAACCCTGTTGGTGTAAGTGAGTGCGCGCTGTGGCATACAAGCCTACTTCCCATATGTCCGATTTGCGATGTCTGGCATAATTCGCTGAAGACCTCTCGTTGGCGGAGAAGCGTAAGGTTACGACGTGGACGTGGTTTGTCTTCGTTGCTATTGCTCGCCACATGGCTGGCCAGGCGGTCGTGAACCTTGTGTAGCTTGAGACCTCTCGCTTCGGGTATCGTCGAAACGTGTCGATGACTATCACCAACTCTGTGACCGACTTGGGCAGAGTGTGGATGGTCTCCGTCGCTTGCTGAATCGTGGCAGTCGCCCAATGCACCGCGCATACACCCAATTGGACAGTGGTCAGACTAGTGCACATCGATAAATTGACGTGCAAGTTGATACTCTCTCCGGGGTCTACGATGTTTAAACGAGGGATCAGTTTCGTCTCGTTCACGCTCTTCGCACCGTACCTCTCAGCATATCACTAAGGTGCCATGACAGCTTCACCTGTGATACGGATGGACAGGCCTCAATGTTTTCTCGTACGAGCCTCACGGTGTCGTAGCGTGGCTCTCGTCGGCGTCTTCCAAAGGCGTCCTGAGCCCATACAGCGTCGAGAGCGATGTCGCACGTGAAGGAGCGCAAGTTTCGGTTCAGCACAGGTGCTGGTGCTGTAGCTGTCACGCGTTCCGTGCTGAGAACGTCTGAAAGACATAACATTTTCGTGGTCTTCGCGATGCTGAGCAGGATGGCCGGGTCCACGTTGCCTTTGACCCGTACGTGTTGTATTACCAGTCGTTCCATATGTCTGGGTGTCGGCGGGAATGCACACTGGTGGTTACTCGAGCATTTCTTCAACGTGAAGCAAGCCAGGTCCAGCGCACGCACGTTCGGCAATCGTTCCAGAAGGCCATAGAGTGCGCAAGGCGTTATGACCATGCACCTCGGATTCACCCAACGGCCGTCTGGATCTAATGGAACTACAGCCAAATGTATGATGTACCTCGTCAGATAGCCCATGTCGTCCAACCGTTGCGCTAAAAGCGCCATTGAATATGTGTCTCTGTACCCCGTGTCTATGCGTAGGGTGCGGAAAAGAATTGGGAGCGTAGCCTCCCGCATCATTTTGCTGGCCACACTGCATTGCAGTAGTGTATCCAGGTCGTTCCGGAGATAGCGCAAGCACGAAGCAACCACGTCGTACGGGATCCCTACTTTGAGGCCATTTAGTTATTATGGACGATGCGTGGTAGCCGTTGCTCACCGTCCCTCGCTTGTGAGGCCATCAGGGTTTACACGTCGATGTCACAGACAGAGCAGCCGCCGCACGTTGTATAGAAAATATGTTGTAATCTATTACACGCGCTAATACCCTACAACCTGTATTGCTATACTCATCACAGTCGCTAATACACTACAACCTCTCGCCTGTCGGAAGGGCAATAGTCTGCGCACGGGGGTCCGCCCAGCTTCCACCTCACATTATCTTCCATCGCCGTAGGTCCATCGAACACAACGGTCGCGCAATCGTTGTCGTTGAACGAACGCCAGCACGCACCGCATGCGCGACAAGTGGCACAAGTGCGGTTGGGTAGGATTCTGTCCAGGTCCCCCAGGGTGAACGATGAGGGGTGTTCCAGGCTGCCTGATGGATCTACCTCTACGCCGGTGCGAGCGAACGTTAAAGCAGGGTAGGGGACGATAAGGCGATCGTGTGTAATAACGTTCATGAGGTGGGTCGAAAAGAAATAGGGGACGGAATGGAGAGGGGAGGGGGCGTTAGACCGAATGATGCGGACGGTGGTGCCTGGTTGGCCGTCTTGCTCGGGACAACGAAAGTCCATGACATGCTTGTACCCCTCCTGGTGCATGGTGCTGAGCACTCGCACGATTCCTAAGTACTCAACGTCCTCGCTCTCCTCCAGGAACTCGATGAAGCGCCAGAAGGTGCCCTTCGGTGCGATGAAGTCTACCCTTGCATACCTTTCTTTTGGTTCCAGGATGCTCAGGACGAAGTCCCCGCATAGTACGGCGTTGAAAGACTTCATCGCCTGAATGAGAGCTTCGGGGAAACGAAAATTGCAAGCCAGTTCTCGGTTTATGCGGGCCTGTATCTCCGTCGCCGCGACGTTTGCAGCCAGATCGCTAGATCTACGCCAAACGCATAGAGTCTCTACAGATGCCAGTGACAACAGGTCTGCAACGTCCGTGGCGGGCAGGCTAAACGCGATAGTCAGCTACTTTACGACACTCATGCTTGTGGGCTGACTTACGTAGTGGCAGGCATGGTCGTTCAGCGATGGACTCTTTCCACGGCAGAGACGTTGCTCGCCAAGTGCGCCTTTTATGTTCCTATTGCAGCTCGGCCATGGCACATGCGATTGGCATTCATTCATCCGTTACATCCGTAATCCGGCATCCGTTGTATTGCAAGCGAACCTCCAGATCTAGGCAAGCCGCGGACCGATCGCAACGTCGGAGATTCCACGCCACCAATCGAACAGTTGCCTAAGTTGGTTAAGTTGTTCTTCAAGCGCTGTGCAACTCTCCCTCCGCTTTGCGCTTGAAACGGTAAAATTGTACAAAACGCATATGGATCTTTTATTGCACGATAAAGACAGGTGGCAAATTTTAATAATGCAATGTAAATTTTCTATTTGACGAACCCAAGACTGTTCGAGACTCTACTGTGGTAAAACTAAAAATTGTAAGCGGAAGACGCAACTTTGTCCTCTGCGCTCGTTTTTGGGGCAGACTGCAAGACGACCACCCTCACCAATTCCAGCTCAGGCGTCCAGCTGTTGTAGTTCGTCGAGCCTTGTGTGCCCCGGGGCGAACCGGACGGTGGCGGGATTCTCTCGAACTCTCGTCTGAACGCCATCTCCACCATAACGGTGTCGTTGACTTGAAGGCGAGAAGGCGGGATCCGCTTGTCCTCCTCTGGCCCGGACCACGACAGCGACCCGTCGTAAACTTGGCTGAACTGCTGAATCTAAGAGTGGAGTTCGTGAATGCCGTTCGAAACTCAAGGTAGATCTGCCCCGACGAACCTTGTCTGCGGGGACTGAGGGTTGGGCCATCCATTTCTTCACGTAAACGATGCGATCGCCCTCGACGACGTCCCGACCTGGTGTGTGTCAGAAATCTTATGCTGGCGAAGTCACAATGTACGCACATTTCTTGACCGGGGAGTTGTCGAACATAACCCTTTTCAACTTCTCGAACTCGCCGTCCGAAAAGATGTGCAGGCCCAGGGAAGGCCTGCGATGGTTGCCTTGGACGACCTTGTTCTCGTCGATTTTGAGGTAGCGCCAATACGTCACTTCCGCGATGACCCACACCGTGACGGTGACAGTTCCGATACACAGATTCTCGGTGTTGCGCCCACCGCGGCGGATGGTGCCCCATCCCAGGGACTGAGTGGGCAGAACGTGCAGACCGTAGATATGGCTTGTGGAATCGCTGAAGTGCAGCATTTTGTTCATTCGAGTGATGAGAGGCTCCGTGAAATAATCCCTGGTCCTCTCGGAGATCTGTGTGGTCATCAGCGACTGTTCAAGGAAACGGTGGTCACACTTACAGGCTCCAAATCGACGTGGGCGGCTGACACCACGGTACCGTTCGTGTTGGGGCTGGGGGGCTCAGGGGTGTTTGTAGCTCCAGTGTCTGCGACCTGCGGTGTGGAAGGCTGGGGCCCTTGCTGGTCATCCCTTGCAACGATGGGGCTATCTGCAACGGCGTCGGCGAGTTTGAGGGGGGCAGGGCTAACCATGGTGGTAACTGAAGACTGCCGATCTACTGTAGTGTCGACGTCCCCCGCAGTCGCGGAGCCTACTCCTGGTGCGGCCGTCGACGGCCCGTGCATGACAGACTGAGAGGGGAGGTTGCCTCGCAAATCTGTCTGGACTAGCACGGGCGAAGTGGTCGGGGTGTCAACTTCAGGCGGGGACGACGGCTGGTGGGTGGAAGGTGGTTGGATGGGAGATGACGGTTGGATGGGCGACGAAGGTGGAGGGGTGAGAGGTTCGCTGTCGCTCGCTGCGCTAGCCCGGGTGTGCGCTGACCGCACCGACGTTCTACCGTAGAGGAATGTTAAAGACCCGTCGAACGCCATACTGCTTACACTCACTTTTGTTTTTTGGAAGGAGATTTATCCTCCTTTGCATGACGGTCCTCGTCCGTATCGGAGGATTCGTGAGCGTGCTTGGTAGCACGAGTGAATGCCATGATGGTGGGGGAAGGGGGGTGAAGGGGGGTGAAGGGAGGTGGGGGGCCAATACTTATCGGTCTACGCCCTTGACATAGAAAGTCTGCGTAGGGTTATCTGTTGAGGCGAGCGTCGCATAAATTTTAGTTTATTGGCGTCTGTGTAATCCCAGCGTCCATGGGCTTTGAGTACCATGTGAGCGACCAATCTGAGAGGGCTCGCACAAATGTCGACGGCTAATCTGTCATTCCAGTGAAACGACATAAAGTCTGTCGAAGCTTCGTTAGGCTTGGGCGGTAAAGGGTCGCTTCGCTCCTATGTCCCTCTTTCTCGCCCAAGGTAGGCCATCCAGGCCGTAACTGCCGTTGTTTACACAGTTCTAACCGTTTAAGTAGACGGTGTTACTCGCCTTAGCTCGCAGTGGGGCCTCCCTGTTCATGTAAAGGAGAACCCAGGGCATGAAGGGCATACGCTATCTCCTGTTCCTGTGTCCCTCGATGCATATCCCGACTGGTGCTTCGTCGACCGCGATCCTGACTATCCGGATCCGAAGCGCGATCGATACCTCGCGTACCGGTCAGATGACCACTTCAAGATCCACGAAGTGTCGTTGTCCTTCCAGGGCTTTGTCAAGAAGCGTGGCCTGACAGCGTATGGTAACTGGAACGGGTGGGTCGTATTCCTTCATGATATCAGGCGCGACTGACGGGGTCTTGTCAGCAACCTTGGTTCTTGTGTAAGTGCCGTTCAAGGTATCACACTACACGGTGGGCCGTTGCAAGCTATTTTTGATGAACAAGCTCGCCAAGCCGACAACATCAGACGCTTTGTGACTATCGCTTTGGGGAACAAGTACTCCGGCAAGAAAGGGAGCCAGATCGAGTTCTATAAGCGAGTGTTTAAAAAAGTGAGTGCTCTCGTTCTTCACTGTGTCCAATACTGAAGATGGCCTCTACTGTTAGGTCGGCAAAGACGAAGACCAAAAACACGTCATAGACTTCACGGACCGTCGTGGCTATGATGCCATGAACTGTCGTGATCAGTGGAAGTTGAGCGCACCGATACCTGTCCGTGTCCAAGAGGCAGGTCAACTGAAGGCCGTGTCGCCGTTGGTTATACAGGTCGGCGACTTTGTCAACGTCGTCGCTGTCGTTGACATTGCGCACAAACGCGACTATAACCAGCGGGAGGTGTACGTGTCATTCAGGCCCATAGAGATTGTGCGCTTGAAGGAGTCCACTACCAACGTTGTAGCTAGAACGAGCCGTGCCAAGGCCGGGAGAGACGGGGAAGAAGGTGTTGTCGTTGTAAGTCGTACTAGGGCTTCCGTGGGTGAGGAGTGAAATGTTAGCGAGACGTGTTAGACTGTTATGTACGTGGCACAGGGACGTAAATGATCATGCACGCCTTTTTGTCATCGAGCCTCGTCAAGTCTAACAAAGTTGCCATGCCTTCATACAATGGTGTGTTACCGTGCTGAACGCCGTCGTGTTTCCAAACCCTTCCGATGTTGTCGACGTAGCGACACACGAAGTGGCCGCCTCCTAGATACAGAATACCTCCTAATGCCCATGCTACGGCGTTGTATTCGGATAGTGTGAACATCAGATCGACGCTCACATCCGGCATGGCCGTGTCTGTAGTTTGCAATTCGAGAGCCAGGAAGGACGGTGTGCGAGTGAAGACTGTGTTGCGCATAATTAACGCATTTTGACAGTTAGCGCAATTACGGCGGTTTCTCACTCGGCTGAACAAGCATTGTAGCAAGTACTTCACAGTTAATGTGTTTGGGTACCTTGCAAGAGGGAATTCATGAGACGTTGCCATGAAAACGTAGGACCGAAACCTTCCTGGGTCAGCGTGGCGCGTGGTTTGACAATTGCAGCATGCATACTCAGTGTTTGCGTATGCGACAGTTATAGGAAACAGGCACTCGACTAACCTCTCGATGGAAGTCAGGTACTCGCCGTGTCTGACCAGCTCACGGGGGTCGACTGCATATAGCAGATCCCGAACACCGTCTCGCAGCGACTCGGGTGTGATTGAGCTTGTACCACTCTTCAATTGCGCAAAGCCTGTGCGTAACCGATCTAGTGCAGGGGTCACGTCGTGGGTTGTAGAGCCACATAGCACCAGACGCTCTTGTCTGTATAAGTTATACAGCACAGTGAACAGAGAGTCGTACGCACAGCTCCAGTCGCGAGAGTCCCATATAAAGCCCAAAATTGCATTGGGCGCACGCGTCGTTGGGCTAGTCATCAACTGTGAGCCCGACAACTTGGCACGTTTATTCACTGCTTTAGAAGTGGCTGCTGATGGTAGCTTTCTTTTGCCAGTAGCTGTTGATTTTGCGTCCTCCGCGAGTACAGGTTTCCATGTAGGTGGCACGGGTGGTGGCTGAAGTGAATTCACATTTTCTCGTGCCCAGTTCAACGCTGGGTGAACCCCGGGTGGTACGTAGTGAATGCCTTTCCACGCTTGGTACTCCTTTATAACGTAACTACGAGTCTGACCAACCGTAGAAAATGGTAGCTCTCCGTCGAACTCTGCATCAGTGGCAGCAGCCAACATTTCCAGTTCCTGGAATTCGCGTCTAAGATCTCTCTTCATTCCTCTGGTTATTCGACCTTCATCGAAGGGGTACAGAATCAGAGTGCCGTCAAAGGACGACCCCCGAGACAATGCAGTGTACATTGACATGTGACTTGGGCAGTGGCGTAGGTCTACGACATTATTCACCCGCGTGCGCCCTTGACTCGCGAAGTCCGTCATTGCGAAGTTGGGCAGAACCTGAACCTGAGTTCTCTTGACTCTTATGCGCTGTTTGTCTGTGAGGTCTACTGTAAAGGTCACAGTGGAAGGCACTATGGGAATAACGTTTGTCGGCAAACCTGTCAGGGTTAAAGTTCTGGGAGGCTTCACCAGCTCTACAAATAAGGTGTTCAGCTTGTACCAGTTTTTGCGACCAGGAATGGGCACGGCGTCCCAGCCGACGACAATGCCCTCAGCGCCATTTGTAGCACACAGTTCTGTAGCTTCGTTCGACTTCAATAGAACGGGCATTCCCCTACATAGTCTGAGTAAACCTGGGACATTGTTGGTGCGGCGAGGTGACAATTCCCATAGAACGTCTTGTATCCGCTGGTCAAAGGCATTAGAGGACCGAATGGGATCGAAAACGTGCTGCACCGCCTTTTGTGTCTGTCGAGTGGACCCAGTTTCTTTCACTTCCGCCCAAGAGTCCCCAGATACAAATATCGGAAGGTCTTCATGAAAACTGTTGGCAAATCTGGGAACAGTGACGTCTACCCTTGCATCTCGCACCAAATTTTTAGCTGTTATAACTGACACCCAGCAGAATCTGGCCTCTCCGATATGTGGGCTGCCGGGAGTGGTGCCAGAAATGCGCCTACGCAGCAAAATCAAGTCGTCTTGTGTGCATGCAGCATATCTCATGTTTTCGAGAGCTGTTCTGAACCGCATATCTTCCTCTGACATACCGCGTTGCCTCATGTTCTCCGTCAGAAAGATTACCGTGGTGAACAAGTGCCATAAAGCCTTGCCCATGACTGATTTTTGGTTGGCAGCGTTGGAGCCGTCCAAGCGTATATCGCCACTGTATAACGGCTTTGAAAACTCACCCGGAGGGGGCAGCTGCGCAAAGTCTCCGCAGACTACGATATGTTTCCCCCCGAAGGAATCCATGCTGTCAAAGATTTTACACATGCGTTCGCTCAGATTGTAAAAGTCGGCCACAGACATCATAGAGACCTCGTCGAGAAGGAACAAATCTGTTCGTGCGTGCATGTCTCTCAAAGCTGCGAGGCGTGTTTTTGAAATACCGCTGCCGTTCAAAGTGAATCCGAACAGATAGTGATAGGTAGACCCATCCACCTGAGCGGCTGCAGAACCTGTAGGGGCCATCACTCTGAACCGATGACCTTCTCTACGCTGCTCGAAGAATGCAACTAGTGCTTTGATCACTTGTGATTTGCCAGTACCGCCCATCCCGCCCAAGTACATTCGAAGCGGTATAGCAGAGTTTTGCGTTACTCGCGTAGCTATTAATGTGAAAGCCTTCCGTTGCTTGGTGTTCAAAGAAAATCTTGCGATGATACCGTCCATTTCGGTGGTGGGTTTAGTGGGCAACATCTGCAAAGAGGAGCCGACCCTGTGACTCTCGTTTAAGTCTTCGGCTGTCAACAGTCTAACGTCGTTATGTACACCCGTGGCAGGTAGTATTTGTCCCGCCGTTATGACATGGTTCACATCGAGGTCTGCATTCATGCGGTGTTGAATGACCTTATCCTTAGCCAGTTTGACGGTAGCTTTCCACTCGGTTGAAGACATGTTGGACGTCACGAAAGGCGTTGCACCTGGGATACTTCCGTGCGCGGGAAAGACTTGGCCAGGAAATAAATGGGCAGCTTCGTCATTCATGACATGCACCTCCAGTTGAGTCATGCGGTTGTTGAGGCGGTCCTTGGTAATGATTGATTTATCGGAATCGAGGGCATGGTCTACCATGGCCAATACCTGGGCTTGTGTTAAGTCTGAATAGTCTTCGGTGTCGTCTGGGGGTTTCTCAGCATCCGACGCAGGGGAGGTTCCGAAGATGCCACTCAAAGAGGCCAAATCCGCGTGCAAGCGACGTTGTGCCGCGAAGTCATGCTTCGCATCTTTGCATTCGTATAGGACATTCATATTCTCCATGGTTGCAATGTGATGCGGGAGAAACGACCAGCTATCGAAGGCATTCTGCCATGACATGTCTGGGGAGCGAAGTTCTCGGCCGGTCCGCCAAGGGCGAAACAAGGTAAGCATTGTGCGACAGTACACCTCTTGATCTCCATGGTTCAAACGCGGTAAGACTCCTCCAAGGTAGTTCAGCACGTAGCGATTGGGTTCTTCTAGCAGTTGTATACCGTGGGTGGCGAATTTTGGGTGATCTGCCGTAAACTTATAAACTACACGACGACCGGTTGAGTAGGCGAACGCGTCGCTGACGGTGTTTTTACCTTTTGGCACCGGAACTATTGTTGTGGCTATGAGATAGTCGGTCAAAGAGAACGAATCCATCGACTCGGGTCGGCAGATATAGTCTGAAACTTTGCCATAGGGAAGCATTCCGTCAGGTGAATTGCTGATGATAACGAGGTCATCTGTATCATCTCCTTCGTCGTCCTCTCCCTCATGCCATGCCTTAGCGACATAGGAAGCGAACGAATACCAGAAAAAGGGCTTAAATTGGCGATTAGTATAGTGTTCGGGATTTCCGAGCAACAGACAGCAGACCATCGGCCCACCTATCTCCGTCTTAGCAGTGAGACCATTAACTATCCTGTTCATCAGGACCCTGGCAGACCGCTCGCGTGTGCTACTATCGCTGACGACCGTCTCTTTATTTGCAAGAACCATGCGCACGGCCTCAAAAATGGAGTGGGTTTTCAGCGATGATTTCGTGATGTAGTCCGTCACGTAGGCTATTACAGCGCGAACCATGGTTCCTGATAAAAGACAGGTGACGTCTGTATTACAGCGCAGTAAGTAGGAGAGGGTGGGAGAGAAGGTGTTGATCCACGCCTCTTTCTTCATCAAAGTCAATGCCCCTGTCTCTGCATCGACCTGTGTCTCTGATTGTATCGGCCTTGGGTACCGAGCGCGACATTCAGGTCGGGACAGCGTACGACATCCCCTATTGTGCGCAGGAGAGTGATAGTTCGAGCGGAACACAATTTCATCGCTGACATGCAACATATGATTGTACCATGAGGACAACTTCGTGTCGTCTATGAAGACCTCTGGCGGGGGGGCACGGGGCATACGCGCGGTGGGGTCTCCCGGTTGGATGTGTTCTGTGTCAAGCAGAGGGTCGGTGGGGTCGTTTTCGGTGATGTGAGTACACCCGTACTTAGACCGCAAACGTTTCTGAACGTCGTCCATTGAACCAGTACTGAACTGACCTTGGTGACAACTCTCCAGCCAGGTCACGAGAGAATTGCGAAAGGTGCTGTCCTCTAGTTTGAGAGCATCACGAATCTTTTGTGGGGAGTATGATCCTTTAATCCAAACCAACAGGTGAAGATGCAAAGCCAAACGACCTTGCTCTTCGACAGTCCCATAATAGGCAGAAGTCTCTCCGAAAAGGCCGGCTTTGTCAGAATCGACACGCAAGACAATTTTAAGGAAGGCCTGGACGAGGACGTGAAAAAAGCGAGCGCAAGCTACGGGATTTTGATTTACAGTAACGAGGCGGTGCTGGTAATCAGGAAGGCGAAGTGCAATGTCGTCAAGGTCGATTGGTTCACCACAGAAATAGAGGCAAATAGGGTTCTTGTTTGGGGGTGGTGCGAAAGTTATGAAGAACACAGGCACACCTTCGGACACTATGAGTGAACGGATTTCGTTCCGTTGATACTTGCGTTGCGTAGCAGAGCCGTCGACGTGACCCGAAACTGACTCAATATATGTAAGAAGCTTGTAGCACGACTCCTCTGCATCTGTTTCAGGCTTCACAAAGCCATCACGTTGTGCGCGACGAACTAGTTCGGAGAGAGCATCAACATCGACGTTGTGTATACGGTCGACAACGTCCTCAAAATTACGCCTCTTTGTGAGCAGATATCCACCAAGGGCACTCTGGCGTATTTGATCTTGATTGAACGCGATGAAGGGAAAGTATGGATCCACCTGAAAGCGTTTGTCACCATACATCAGCAGTGACTGCACGTGTGTGGCCAGGGGAATAGTTTTGGTGATGCGCGTGTTCGCGAACCCGCCGAATCCGTAAGGAAACAGCCAAGGGAAGAGACCAGGAAATAAAGAAGGGTTGTTGTACACTGACTGTGGATTGGTATCACGACCTACAGCCAAAATGTTTCCACCAGATTTAATGTGATGCAACGCTTTCGCGGCCTGCTCTCTTCGGCCCATAGAAACCAGGTCCTCTTCGGTCACTCCATGCACTGACACAGGGCAAATACCCGCAGTAGTACCCGTCTCTGTAGCGCGGTCGTGGACAGACATCGTTTCTAGGGGATCAGTGTCTGGGGTTGGTTGGTGAAAGAACGAAACAGGCAAGGAGGTCTCTGAATAACTCTCGAGATTGGACCTCGATAGCTGCACGTCAGCGTATTCGAGGTTATTCGTCTTCAACCATAGCAGAGCGCGCCATATATAATTACGACGTACAAGGAAAGGCGTACGCTTGAAGTCCTCGATGGTGGGGGCTATGGAACCAGTGAAGAGGACTGCGATGATTCCTTCTAGTTCATCTCGATGCATGGGAAGCACTGCTAGCAACTGAGCTACAGGCTGTGCGAACACGATGCAATTAGCACGCATTTTATACGGGCCTTTGTGAACCCTCAGAATGCAACAGTTGTGGCGGTAGCGGGCAATGAGAACCTTTTCCATAAAATTGAGATCGCTCAAAACGGAAGGAACCTCCCCAACCCAGCGGCCATTTGCTAAGGCAAGCGTGGGCAAAGAGTTACGCCTCAAAGACGTCATGCAAGTAGGGCACACAGAAATCTGGCCCTCGTCAGAGGCGGTGGACGGGTATAGAACCGGGCCAGGCAGGGTAGTCACTGGTTCCAAAGGAGAAGCTCTTTCATGCCTGGTGACACCAGGGACATGCAACACGTTTAGCAGCGAACAGCCTGCATCTACAGCCGACAAATTTTCCTGTGGAGTTAAGGTACCACAAACATTGCATGGCGCTTCCAGTAACACGAAGCTGGAGACGGCGGACGACCAGTCACGTACAATACCTGCCACGTCACCGACAGATAACGGAGGGGGAGGAAACGGTGGACAAACATCAGACGGCGGTACAAACTGCAGAGGCCCAGTTTCAGTAGGAACAGTAGGGGTGCGGTCTCGCATGACAGGAGGAGCGTGGGACGAAGTGGGCAATGCAACAGTCGGGGCGAAAGTGATTCGAAAGGGGTTCACTTCGCTGTGGAGAGGTCGTGAAAAGCAAGCATAGACTAAGCAACACTGAGCTTGCGGCATGTTGCAGGCGCAGCGAGTGCGGATAGCAATGCGAAAGTCCTCAGCACGTAAGTTTCTGATTTTAATGTTTAGCATGGGTTTAAATAGCTTGGCAGACGGAAGCCCGACATAGTCGGCAACGACATGGAGGGGTAGCTTTACGCATACACAATCTGGCGCAGGCTGTGGAGCAGACGCAGAAATTCCGGTCAACTTCAGCAGGTCAGCGTCGTAAAGATTTACGAAGTCGCCGAAGACGATAGGATAGACACGGAGGGTAGTCACGGGAATGCGACTTGTATACGGAGCACCGCCCAACAGTTGTGGGCGAACAAAAGGTATACGTAGGACATCTGACACCGAAGGAGTGCTACGGACATGTAGTCGGCTCCATAGCCAAAGAAGCACCCAGTAGGCGTGCTTCCATAACCAAAGGAGGCTCGTACGCGAGATCCTCCATAACCAGGTAAACGAGACCGAGGGACACTGCCAATGGTCGAGTAATTTGCGGGCTGCTGGAGAACCGCGGTCAGAGGACGTTGTGCACAGGTGAAAGCATCCCTAGTAAAGGGTCGTACCGTATCGCAAGCGCGACATATGTGGACTTTGTGGGAGCGAAGTTCTCAACCAGAGCGGTTAACGAATGCGATGGTAGGGATGAGCAGAGGGAGGGCACACGATACGCAGATGCTCCATATATAAGTACAATTTTTTGCGGCGTTTGTAGAACAATTAAGCGCAGAAAGTCGGGTTTTGACGGGTGGTGAGAGAACGAAACTGACACGCAGGAAATCCATGAGCGAGAACGCTGTTACGCAGTGAGGGCTGGTCCCCCGGGGCGAGGGGCCAACTAGAACATATTCTCTACTACAGGTGGTGTACTCGGCTGGTCACTACTACAAGTTCAAAGCGGACCGTCCCTCGCAACCAAAAACTCGTCCGATACACATTGAGCGTCACACCGTTCCCCTCCCAACTGCCAGCGCAGGTCACCTATCACCTCGTACTCCTCTTGTAAGCCTATGACCGTACAGTACTGGTCGTTGAACCAGCGCATAGCGGAGCCGCACATGAAGGACGACGTGCAGTCGATGAGGGGTTCAATCTCCCTTCTGGTGCCAACTTCGAATTGAGTTGCCAGAGACGGGGGTAGAGTAGGACGAAGACGAATGGACCGACGTGAGAAGGTTAGGTCTGGATAAGCGACGACTAGGTGGTCTGGGGCGATATAGTTCATGAGGTGAGTAGCCGGATACTGCGGTATGAGGAACTGTGGTTGGCTGTTCACTGCGCGGATGAGGCGAACACGGGTTCTGCCGCGAGGCAACCTGAAGAGCAGTGCATAACGATACGAGTTCCTGGGGAAGTCGGGTAGCTCACTGAGGCGGGCATGAAGACGTGCTCCATACGAGTCCTCCAAGAAGTGAGCGAACAGCATGAACAGAGGAGAGTCCCCCCCAATGACGTCTATGACCTTGTACGTCTCACTGCCCATCGGATCAAGCAAGCTCAAGACGAATGGGCCAGCTAGGATGCAGTTGAAATGGCGCAAGGCTTCGAGGAACCTGCGAATGTTGAAGCCGTGCTTCTTCAGCAGTTCTTCCAATCGACGGAAGAATTCGCCCTGTACAAGCAGGCGACCGGTAGGAGAAGAGTTCTGAAAGTCGGCAAGGGAGGACAGTGGAGTAAGGGAGAGGAGGTCCTTCATGTTCTGGCAGTGGACGCTATCGGGACGTTAGGCCCGGTGGAGAAAAGCTCACAAGAGTGAAACTTACAGCTGGGCGTCCATAGTGGTTCTTGGTGAGGAATGAACACTGGAGTTGCAAGACCGCTACGGAACGCGCCACGTTTCGAGAGAGTGCTTTTTGTATGTGTGTATAATAAGATAGGTTGGGGAGAAATTTGCTGGTGGGAAAGCAAATGAACATGAAGGCTAGATCTCTCGGCAAAACCGACAAAAAGGAGGAACTGGCGCAACAGCCATGTGCGCACGCCATGTGAGGATCGCAATGCCATGTGGCAACAGGGGCCACAGCGATCTCCCCTAGAAGGCTACCCTTTAAGGCAATAGCCGCTGAAGCAAATGCTCGATCACCGGCGGCGGTAAGCAAGCCTTTTTCATAGTCCAAGGGGCAGTCGCTGGCCGTTGGAGGCGTCCTGTGAACACAGTATATGGGAGCAGTTGGATGTATTCGAACAATGTAAACGCAGCCGTATAAGTACGTCACAGGCGAAGGTAGCTCTATGGAAGGTCTATGGAAGGTAGGGCAAAGCGAGGGTCATCTGTGAACTCGCCACCTAACGTTTTTGAGGGCACTGACGTCGGCCGGCACCTTGGTGAGCCATATATGGACACAGTCTTCGTCGGCAAAAGTTCTCCATTTGTCGAACTCCGCGAAGGTCGCGGATGGATTTGCTAAACGACCTCCTGGGAAAGTGTTATCGGGAAAGGAGTCGTGTTGTGGGTCGAGGACGGAAAACGAAGTCGGCTCCGGGTCGGCGGGGTATTGATCCTCCGTGAGCACACCGCGGTGCAAGAATGTGAGCTTAGGATACGCGATAACCAGTACGTTGTTGGTAATTGCGTTCATGAGGTGCGTCGAATAATAGAGCGTAATGGGAAAAAGAGGAGACTCTCGAACGCTCTGGATAAGTCGAACGAGGCCTCCCGCAGAGGTTTCGAGCTCGAGGGCGGATTTGAAACCCTCGGACCTCATTCCAGGAACGTCTGCGAAGACGCCCCTAATCGAAGCACCCTCTTTTTTGAGGAGGTAAGACAGCGTGTCGGAGAATGTGTCTCGCCCGGAGAAGATGTCCAAGTACGTGTACTGCTGGCTGTTTGTAGTATCGAGCATTGCGGAAACGAACTGGCCGCTAAGAACCGCGTTGAGGCGGGAGGGACATAGCTGGTTGAGGAAGACCAACGGCTCAGCGAAATAGGGGGTCAACAGGTGTGTGATGCGTTCAACCATTTCCGTTGTCACCCGTGCTCGGGCTGAGGTACTCGTGTGCTGAAATCGACAAAGCGATTCGACGGTAGAGAACCCCACCAAGGTGTTGATATCACTGTCCAGACACCTAAAGACGTCACATATAATTATTGAGGTGCTGGGGGAAGGAAACCATGAAGTACTCACGCCATGATAGAAAGAAGTTAGAGAGGTACGGAACGAACAAGAGGGTGGTGTGAGTGTATGCAAGACAAGAGACCATCGGAAGTTTGAGGGAAAGGGGGGGGCAGTTTAGCCGGTTTTTCATTTCTCCGGGAGCAACGACAGCCGGGTGAGATAAGTCTCTGAATGATGAAAAGAAATCTATTTAATTAGACGTGCAGATGTACATAACATGATGAGGTGGAGCCCACGCCGAAGACATTATACGCAGAGAGGCGGAGGTGGAGGTGAGAAGGTGTACATTGCCTCTTATGGCAATGGGCAAGACAGGCGCTGGCGCGTGAGAACAACAGACGTACAATGTGTCTGGACGAGTGAAAGGAGGTAGGGAAGGGAATGAATAATACGGCGATACAGCTCGAGAGATGAGATAGCAATTAGGAGCTCAGGAGTCGCAACTTAACGTGTACAGGCCCACAGGGCTATTGTCGCAACGGACCATAAAGCGGCGTGGAAAGAAAGCGTGAAGTGCGGATGCCTGTACAAGCCCCATAGATGCGCGTAGTGAAGTCGAAATTATGTAGATGGTAACCTCACTACACTAAGTTTAAGAAGCGCGACGTGGAGGGGTAGGGAAAAGGCGTGAGCTGGAAAAAGAAACGATGAAGAGGGAGAAGTTAGCGATGTATGCGCGTCGGCGAGTGAAGGAGCAACGGACGTGCAGCGTGGACTCCAGCTTGATCAGTACATGCGGAAATAACATGAAATAATATTTCAGAAGTTCATTTCTAGCTACAGGCGTATACAAGCCTCTGTGAACGCATCCATGTGACGTGCAATGTCCAAGGCGCGACAATGTGACGATGCGAACCGGATGTTGAGATGACGCTCAAGTGGTTGCCTAATGCGGTAAGTCAGGGTACTCAACGCTCTCACCCAGACCAACCACCCTCCACCACACAACCCCTCTCCACTACAACTAGTGCATCTATGACTGAACCAACTACTGTGGACAGTCAGTTTCAGCAATTGGTTGCGCTTGCCAAAGAAATTGTGGCTATAGGAACGGCTCTACGCGACGATGACACGGTTGGGCACGTTCGACGCGGTAACGGACCAGGCATGCTGCACAAGGACCCAATCATGATCAGGAGGCACGTTGTGAAGCTCATACAGTCGGGGCAGAGGCTATTGGATGGATTGGACGAAGAAAAAGGTGGTCTTGGGCATGAACGCTTCGAGGTGGTCGCGGCAACCCGTGCGAAGTGCGTAAACGTCATCGATTCGTTTGCGCTCGTCACTAACAACCAATATGCGCGTACCATTGCAAAGGTTTCGCGAAATCTTTGAACAAGTCGTCAACGTTGAAACTGGGACATCAATCGTGGGTGCACCACGGAGCCAGGAAGTCGCACAGGCGTCAGGGGAAGGCTACACGGATAGGTGCGTACAAGACGTCTTCATGCTGTGTGAAGTTCTATTAACAAATGCGAACGTTAACTACCGACATGGCACTGCGTTGGATAGTATATTGAAGCGTGGGGTAATGGCGTGCGAGGGAGAGGCGAACGCAAGCGGAAACGGCCACGCTGACGGGTACGTGTTGATCGTCACTTGCATTTAATCGCACACTGTACAAATGTATGGCCTGGTTATGAATAGTGGACGCATGAGAAAGGCGCAAGATCTTGACGAGGGGTCAGGCACACCCCGCACTGCAGATCCGACGAAAACGATCTCGGAGGAGACGACCGATCAGCGTTGCACACACGCTCGGAGGAAGCCGAGGTAAGTGTAATCACTGTTGGAAGTTAAAAATCTAATCAACACTGCTGGGGACGTTCCAGAAAACGAAGGACGTATGCGTACAGCATACCCACGGAGCGCATCAAAGGGGACCCCAGCTATGCAACACCGCCGAAAGACCATGTAGGAGGCCCTCGTGAAATAACCGGACGTCGAAGGCCTTCGTTCACCCCCGGCACGTCAGAGGATGGCGCGCAGCCATGGGCTCGTCGAGCGTTGAAGGCCACGGTCTATCGTGTGCAAGGCGTAATGAGGATCAGGCGAGGAGAAGCGTTTACAGGGAAGGCACAGGGTTGACTCAAGTAACGTGGAAACTGTGTCGAAACGGACAAACGTTGCTCGCGATGGCTGTCTATAGAGGCTCTCAGCAAGTACATCTGTTAAATAGGCCGACATAAGTGATAATAAGATGGCATGCGATAGAATTGCCGGGCTGAGGAAGAAATCGACAGCGAAAAAGACTGCACGCAGCCGAAGCACGGCCAAAAATAGACGCCCGCCCGCCACAGCGCACGGTAAGGCAAAAGAGCGCATCAAAAGGCGTGGGTGACGGAGAGAGCGGACCGGACGGGGAGGAGCGGGACGTCGGTGAAACCGCGGGTGAAATGACATCACGTGATGTGTGGGCGAGGACAGACCGAGTAAAAAGCCCGATTTGGGAAATCGGAATTGTAATCGTCCGTAGTCTATCTGAGCTTCTACTTAAGCACGTAGTATAAATGTTCTTACATCGTGTCCAATTATAGAGACATATGATCAACGTAAAAAGCTTGATCTACGTGCAGGTCTGACGCATCTATAGCTCAACCAACTATCACCTAACCTGACGATGGTAGATTCCAGGCGGCGCCGCGATACTTATATGTTAATTATGTTGAAGTTAGATATTGGAAAGATCCTAGCCAGTTGAACATTATAGATAATATCTTATGAACTGGTCTTATTCACACGGCGGTGGGCAACGAATGATATATATAGTGTGCACCTGGTAGTCTCAGGTTAAGTATGCCGGAGCGGGCGACTGCGCTGTGGACAAGACTGCTACACTGTCCAAATCTCCACACCTTCAGTCGTACGGCCCATCGAGTGCAATAGTTTCGGTCGTCCTGATCCTCTTCGCATGGAGAAGATGGCCGATGTTCCTGCGAATGTTATACCTATGAAGAAATACAGAAATCAAGTTCAGCGCGTGGTACTTGAAACGAATAAAATGAAGAAATCGTACCGTTCTCCTTGCCTGTGCGGTTGCAGATTACCACGGTCGTCTCATGGCCTAGCGTAGAGTCACTAGCCACAGGGCGTTCATGCGGCTCGCTATCTGAGTCAGAGCCACTGCTATCTCCGTGGTCTTCTGGCTCTTCCGTCTTTGCCCAGAGTGGCCGCAGTCTCGCTGCCCAATAGTTCAATGTGCTCCAATCTTTAGCTTCCTCAGGCTCTACTCCCGAGTCGATCCAGGCGTTTAGCAGGACGAGCACGTTAGCCTTCTTCTCCAGAGCAAAGTCGGCAAGTTCATACGGCCCTTTGAGTGACCAAATGGCAGGAGGCTGTGTATTTAGATCCATACAGATGCCCAGGGCGACAGTGTGAAGCGGACGAGGAAGGTCGTAAACACCAAAACCGGTTCCTATTTCCTCACGACTGTTAGAGGAATGTGTACGCTCTCGAACTCCATGTGATATGCATACCTGGCTTTGACCACGTCATATCCGTCTCAAAGGGATTTGTTTTACGATAGTTGGCAATAAATTCGCCTGTTGGCCCATATAATATGGCGCTATTCGCGCCTACCTCTTCAGTCACGTCCTCGTAAGGAATCTGGTTCAAAACAGGTCTACGCTCTTCATGCGGTGCCAGACGTTCTGGATAGCCAGCGATGACATGACAATGTAATCGCCTTGCCAGTTCAGAGCAGAATATTGACGTAGGTCCGGTCTTAGGATCCTCTAGGCAGGGGGAAACCTCGGTAACATTCGCAAAAGCGTAGCCTATGAATGCGCATGGGTCCATAGTCAACAGTGAGGCTACCGAGGCGATTAGGTCACATACCACTGAAAGTCATCTCGGGAAGGCAGACCAGATCCACTGTGTCTGGTTTAAGCCTGGAGCAGCATAGAGCAATATGTCGTGACGTTATGTACTCTCCATCTTTGGATCGACCACCCACTTAGCCACGATTTTGGAAGCAGTCTCAATGTTTTCCTTCACTAGGCCAATCTGTGAGGGAGTTATGCTGAGACTTTCATGCCTAGCATTAACTGTTAAACGTACCTTGGGTGCAAATTGTACGACGGCAATCCTCAATGACATATTGTGTATGGGGTGAGTGGTTAAAGGCGGTAGTGAGATACGCGTGGCGTGATTGCGTGATGACCTAAACACTCGAGGAGCCCAATAGTATGCCGAGTGCACCAAAGAAAACTGGTTGTAGATAATTGTGAATATATCACGACAAGAATTGCGATGAATGGTTGCGAGCAAGCCGAAAACAGCACGCAAACCACTCCGAGTCCAAGTCGGAATTGCCAGTGCGGGGTAGTAAGCCGGTATGATCGCCGGTCTGTGACGCGCGTCGGGCGTGTGTAACGGCGTCGGGTCACGGTGCAATTGTCACGCCTTCCACCAAAAATTATTGATCGAATTCAAGGAGGCGCTCATTACTTCTCTGCTTGGTCTACCCACCACCACCTCTTGCTCGCGCTGCTGTCGGTCTGAGGGAAGTATGGAACAGCAACAAAACAGGGCACATAGGCCAGCACAATCGGGCGCGAAAGCAGAGAAAAAGAAGGGCAAAGGCAAGGAGAAGCAGCATGGGTTCAATGAGAAGGTATGTGCAGTAGGATTCATAACGTCCAAACATAAACTCACTCGGTCGTGTGCAGGCCTTTGCACCGAGATCAGGTCGTCGTGCAGAGAAGCAGGGTCGTCGCGCTGCTGAGCGCGACCAGACCCGTCTCCATGTACCCCTTGTAGACCGCACTCCAGATGATGAACCACCTCCGGTCGTAGTTGCGGTGGTTGGGCCTCCAGGAGTTGGCAAGACTACGTTGGTGAAGAGTCTTGTTAGGCGGTACACCAAACAAACGCTGAACCAGGTCCAAGGCCCTATCACCGTGGTCAGCGGAAAGAAGAAGCGTATAACGTTCCTAGAGTGTAATAACGACCTTAACTCTATGATTGACGTCGCCAAAATCGCGGACCTGGTGCTACTTATGATTGATGGCTCTTATGGCTTTGAGATGGTGAGTGTCAACTGTCGGCATTCTGTTTTCAACATTCGCTCATTGTAGTATAGGAAACTTTCGAGTTCCTGAATATTCTGCAGTCGCATGGCTTCCCGAAAGTTATCGGCGTGCTCACTCACCTTGACTTGATCAAGAAAGCTTCGACACTCAAGGACACGAAGAAAATCCTTAAGAAGCGTTTCTGGACGGAGATATACCAAGGCGCAAAGCTCTTCTACCTCTCTGGCGTCCTTAATGGACGATATCCCGACACCGAAATCCTTAACCTCTCTCGCTTTATCAGTGTCATGAAGTTCCGACCCCTCGTCTTCCGCAACACCCACCCTTATATGCTTGCCGACCGTATAGAGGACCTTACACCTCGTGAACAGGTGCGAGAGTCGAAAGGGAAGTGCGACAGGACTGTCACCGTTTACGGCTACCTTCGTGGGACGAATCTACGATCGGGGAGCAAAGTCCACATACCGGGAGTAGGTGACTTGGAGATCAACAATATCACGAAACTAGGTGATCCTTGCCCATTACCTGACGCGGATAGCGAGAAGCGAAGGAAGTTGAGCGAGAAGAAGAAACTTCTTGTTCATGCACCGATGAGTGACGTTGGAGGTGTGATGTATGACAAGGATGCTGTTTACATCAACGTTCCTGGTAATTTCACCCGAGGGAATGACGAAGGTACGTCAATCATTGCTCTTCTCGTGTTTATGTGCTCGAAGCTGACAACGGTGATATAGTTCCGCAAGGAGAGGGAGAGAGAATGGTCATGGATTTGCAAGACGTCAACGCTACCCTTGAGGATGCTGTCGCACGTAGCCAGATCAAGCTTTTTGGCTCATCTTCCCAGCCTCTCAGTGTCGACCCGGGACCTAGTCGACTGCATGGTAGCTCGGATGATGAGGATGAGAGCGAGGAATCGGACGACGAAGACGAGGAAGGTAGTGAAGGAGACTTGGAGGAAGAGGGCGACTGGGAAGTTGAGTCTGGTGAAGAGCTGAGTGAGGGTGAAGGGAGCGACGATGAAGAAGACGTGGGAGGAGACGATGACGGGGACAGCAGGGATAGAGGGCGATCGGCTCCGCGGACGTCACATCGTGCAACTCGCGGCCTTTCCACTGCGCATGATAGAAAAGGAAAGGGCAAGGACGTTGAATACGCGGATAGCGACTCTGATCTCGGAGACCTGGGAGAAGAGGATGACGATGAGGAAGGGGCGGGCGGTGGTCGCCGAGTACGCTTTGGAGATGAGGAGGAGGTGGACATTGAAGACGACGAAGACGACGACGTCTCAGATGAGGAGGCACCACGATGGAAAGCGAACCTAGCGTCCAAGGCGCAAGCCGCTTTTGCCTCTAAACGGAGACGGAAGAATTGGATGAAGCTTATCTACTCGTCTGATCTTACGCCGGAGCAAATATTGCGAGACGACTCGGACGCCTCTGGTCCTGACAAGATGGACGAGGAGGAAGACGATTTCTTCACTGTCAAGTCTCGCGGAAGCGTGTCCGTAGGAGATGAGGAGCTGGATATGACGAAGGAGAAGGTCGATCCGGAGCAGCTGAAGCAGTGGGAGGACGAAGAGCTATTGGACTCTATCAGAGGCTTGTTCATTACTGGTGGTGCGAGTACGACAGCCGATGGGGATGACGGGTACGAGGACCTCGAGGGCGGCGCAGATTTCGAGGATCTTGAAGCCGGGGGTGACGGGGAAGCAGAGGGGGGTGAGAAAGGCGCAGAAGACCCCGATGCCGCTCGTGCCGCAGCTCTGGCAGCCAAGAAGGAGGCCTTGAAACGCAAGTTCGACGAGCAATACGACGATCCTGAAGCCTCGAAGATGGACTTCTACGAGGAGAAGAAGGATGAGATCGCTCGTCAGCTGCAGCTCAACAAGGCCGAGTTCGCCGACGTAGACCCCGAGGCAAGGGCCCTTGTCGAAGGATACCGACCCGGCGCATACGTTCGTATCGAACTGCATGATGTCCCAGCTGAGATGATCGAGAATTTCGACCCGACGTACCCTATCATCGTGGGTGGGCTGTTACCTGCGGAGGAACGTTTCGGTTACCTGCAAGTCCGTATCAAGAGACATCGTTGGTACGCGAAGACATTGAAGACGAACGACCCCCTCATATTCTCCTTGGGATGGAGACGTTTCCAGAGCATACCTATATACTCTCTCGACGACCACTCCATTCGTATGCGTATGCTGAAGTACACTCCGGAGCACATGCACTGCTACGCCACGTTCTACGGTCCCGTCGCACTCCCCAACACTGGTTTCTGCGCCTTCAACTCTCTGTCCGGGGAGGCTGCTGGGTTCAGGATTTCTGCGACGGGCGTTGTACTTGACATTGACCGTTCGACGAAGATCGTCAAGAAGCTCAAGTTGACGGGTGTGCCGTACAAGATCTTCAAGAACACGGCCTTTATCAAGGACATGTTTAATAGCGCACTGGAGGTGGCCAAGTTCGAGGGAGCGAACATCCGTACGGTCTCAGGGATTCGGGGACAGGTGAAGAAAGCCCTGGCTAAACCTGACGGCGCCTTCCGTGCCACCTTCGAGGACAAGGTACTCATGAGTGGTAAGTTACTGCTTCGCATGGCTTCGTCATACACAATACTGAAGCGCGCATTGCAGATATCATTTTCCTTCGCGCATGGTACTCTATCCAGCCCCGCAAGTTCTACAATCCAGTCACCTCCCTCTTACTCTCGAACAAGAGCGAATGGCACGGTATGCGTCTGACAGGTCAAGTCCGCAGGGAGGAAGGCCTCAAGACGCCTCTGAACGTCAACTCGACCTACAAACCCGTCGAACGCGCTCCTCGCCGATTCAACACGCTCAAGGTTCCCAAGAAACTGCAGGCCGCCTTGCCATACGCGTCGAAACCGAAGTTGATGAAGCCCCAGTCAAAGCAGACGTACATGCAGAAGCGCGCAGTCGTGCTCGAGCCTGAGGAGAAGAAGGCGATTGCACTGCTCCAGCAGATCCGGGCGTTGCGCAAGGACCAAGTGGCGAGGAGGAGGGAGAAGCAGAACGAGAGGAAGGAGGTGCATAGAAAGAAGGTCGCGAAGGAGGAGGCAAAGGCGAGTGAGAAGGAAAAGGAGAAGCGGAAAGAGTATATGCGTGCGGCTGGTATGAAGAGTAAACGCGACGCGGACAAAGAAGAAGGGAGGAGTAGCAAACGCAGAAAAACGTAGTCCCGATCTTCTTGTAACCCTCATACTTTACCGTACTATTACACTCTTATCCATCATCTCTGGTCAGATAACGTATTTCATGAGTGTGCTGTAAAGCTTAAAGGCGTAAATAATTATGCATTATGGAATATGTGGGAGTTAAGTGGATGTACAGAGTGGGGAAAAACACGGTATGCAACTTGGTAGATAGTTCATGTATTGCAGTCTACTGCGCGAAAGCCTTCTCGAGGATGTCCTCGATCTGTTTCTTGTGTGTCGCCTGCGATAACAATGATCAGAAGACTGTACTATAATCGATAAAAGCATGCATACCTTGCTACCGGTGGCGACGGAGCTGGTAGGAGGTCGGCTGACGATCTTGGGGTACTTGCCCTTATGGTGCTCGGTCTCGTTGGCGGCGGTCAAGATGCGAGGAGCGACATATGTCCATGCACCGTTGTTGAGGGGTTCCTCCTACAGAGAACATCAGATCGGCTAAACATTCGTCGAAAGTAGAAGACGTACCTGAGCCCAGACCAACTCAGCGTTGGGGTACTTGTCAAGGTGAGGAGTGATCTAAGACAGGTAATCAGTATCGCACGTAGGAAAATCTCGCTCAGTATCCACTCACCAAGTCGTAAGGGAACGGCGAGATCTGCTCAACACGAGAGATGACAACATCGTTGATACCCTTATCCTCACGCTCTTGCAAAAGAGTCTGGTAGACTTGGCCTGCACCAAATACACATCAGCAACAATTCATGTGACAGTCTCAAGTCCACGACACGCACCAGAGCAGAGAATGTGACGGCGAACCTTCTCGGGCTCGACCAATCCCTCGGGGTGAGAGTCAGGGATGTATCGCTGGAAGTGAGTGTCCCCGATCATCTCCGAGAGCTCCGAGCGGGCCTTCGGGTGACGGAGGAGAGCTTTCGAGAAGAACACGATAAGCTGGAGACGGTGGTAGGTTAGTATCACTCTCGACGAGAGAAGAAGACATATGTGCGTACCGGCTTGCGGAAGTCACGGTGGATCTGGCGACGAAGGACGTGGAACTAGACACTACAGTTAGTACACATGCATGGCAGAATATGGACAAAGTGAGCGCACGTAGTTGGCGGGTGTCCTATAGGAGGCAGACGTCAATAAAATCCACTTTCCAAGATACAAGACAGCTCAACGTACGTGGGGTAAACGACTTGCATGTTGCAATCCTGGTGTTGACGCTCGATCTTCTCCGGGGTAGGATAGATATGCGGATGGTCATCACAAAGCTGCAAGAACCTCTCAATCCTCCCACTCGAGTGCTCCGGACCCTGTCCATCATACCCATGGGGCAAGTTCACAACAAGCCCCGTCCTCTGCAACCACTTCCTCTCGCCCGACGCAATAAACTGATCGATAATACACTGCGCATTATTCGCAAAGTCGCCGAACTGCGCCTCCCAGATCGTCAGGTTATCAGGCGAGACGAGCGAGTACCCGAGCTCGAATCCGAGCGCGCCGAACTCGGACAGCGAGGAGTTGCACACGACGAACTTGGCCTGGTTGGACCCGAGGTCGTTCAGGGGTACGTACTGCTGCTCGTTCTCCTGGTCGTGCACGACGGCGTGGCGCTGGGAGAAGGTACCACGCTCGACGTCCTGTCCGGAGAGACGCACGTGGATCTTCTCGAGGGCGAGCGAACCGAAGGCGAGAGCCTCAGCGGTGGCCCAGTCGATGTTCTGTCCCTCTTCGATGGTCTTGCCACGCGTGCCGAGGATACGGGCGAGGTTCTTGTGCGGGGTGAAGCCCTGGGGGAAGGTCGAGATCACCTTGCCGATGCGCCTGAGGACGTCCTCGTCCGTACCCGTCGCGCGAGTGGGGAGAGTCTCCTCGGCCAACTTCTTGGGCGAGGGGAAACCGGGCCAAGCAGCGGACAACCACTCCTTCGAGGTCGGGACGTAGTCCTTCGCTTTCGAAGCGGCGGTCTCGAGCATGCCCCACACCCACTTCTTGTGCTCCTCGATCTCCTCCTTGGTGAAAGTACCGCGCTCGACCAAGAACTTGCTGTACTTGGTCAGAGGCGTAGGCTGAGCGGCGATGGCCTTGTACATACGAGGCTGGGTGAAGCTGGGCTGGTCAGTCTCGTTGTGCCCGTGGCGACGGTAACAGACGATATCGATGACGACGTCCTTCTTCCACTTGGCACGGTAGTCAGCAGCAAGCTGGCAGACGAAGTTGACAGCCTCGACGTTGTCGCCGTTGACGTGGAAGATCGGCGCGTCGATGGCCTTGGCGATATCGGAGGGGTAGGGAGTAGAACGAGAGAAACGAGGGTCGGTGGTGAAACCGATCTGGTTGTTGACGATCAGGTGGATGGTTCCTCCGGTACCGTAGTTGGGGAGGTTGTGGAAGCCTGTGGTCTCGTAGACGACACCCTGGCCGGCGAACGCGGCGTCACCGTGTAGCAAAACACCCATGGCCGTATTGTGGGCCTGCTCATCGTTCTCCAAGTGCTGGAGAGCCCTCGTCTTACCGAGGACGACGGGATCCTCCGCCTCCAGATGCGACGGGTTGGCAACGAGAGAAAGGGCGACCTTCTTGCCAGAAGGAGTCGGGCGGACGTAGTTGGCGCCAAGATGGTACTTGACGTCACCACCGTGGAACGAGTCGTCGTCGGCAGTACCAGAGAACTCGTTGAGGATAGCCTCAATAGGTTTCCGGATGACGTTCGCGAGGACGTTGAGACGGCCACGATGGGGCATACCAATGGTGATGTGCTTGACGCCGTGATCAACGGAACGGTCGATGAGTGCCTTCATACCGGGGATGAGAGCCTCGCAACCCTCGAGACCGAAACGCTTCTCGTTGGGGTATTTGCTCGAGATAAATTTCTCGAAGCTCTCAGACCAGATGAGACGGTCGAGCACCATGCGCTTCTCCTCAACGGTGTAGTTCCAGGGCTTGGGGATTTCGACACGCTCCCTGATCCAGTCACACTGCTCCTTGTCGGGAATGTGAATATATTGAATTCCGACGGCACCGCCTGGAGACTAATATTAGTTTGCGCTCGTTGGTTGGTTCGGGCGGACTTACAGTATATACGCTTGCAGAGCTTGATGATTTCGCCAATGGACATCGTTTTTCGGTCCTCGGTGGCGAAGTGAGGGAGGATACCGGGACCAAGGGTGATTTGTTTGTCGAGATCTCGTTCCGAGAAACCAAAGTGGCTGAGCTCAAGCTCTGGGGGAGCTTGATGACTGAGATCGGCGTCCATGATTCCTAAGGGATCGAGGTCCGCAACATGGTGTCCGCGTACTTGGTAGGCACGAACGAGGAGTTGAACCTGGGATTCCATTGTCAGTAATGCTCTGCAAATTCGGTATTGTGCGCAATATATGGAAGGGAAAGCGCTCCAGTGCGGACGCTGAGGGCCTCCATGAAACACCAAACGATACATCCTCAGAGGGATATCCAAAGCTTAACTGTCAAAAGTTCAATACATCCTCTCCTGCCTGAGACCGACCAATCCGCTTGCACCCGGGATATAGACTTGCACGTTCCAAGCGCGCAGACGGCGCCATCTCAGAGGAGAAGACAAAGCGTTAGGCTATCCATCCCAACCGCTCAATTATCGCATCGCGCCCTCATCGTCGAACAGAGCGTGGTGAATCACAAGCGCCAAAATAATGTACGTACCTTTAAGTGGTCGTCCAGCTCTGTACCTGCCGAGCCGTGCAACGACGGAGCACCTCCAGCGGGAATAGGGACCACGCTAGGTGGTGGCTGGAAAGCTTGAGGGCTCGAGAGGCCCTTCTTGTCCATACCAGTAAAGTACACGTCCCAAGAAACGTGAACCGACTTTGGATCCTGTCTCCACAGTCTGTACATTTCCTCGACGTAGTACGTGTTGGTGCCATTTGCGAAGGGGTCGTTGGGCGACGGTGGTCTTGCAGGGGCCGCGGTGGCGAGGGCGCGGTAGCCAAGACTGAGCTCGGCGGCGTGGGTCCGCAAGGCGACGTTGGGCCATCGCCTCAAAAGGCGGGCGTGTCTTGAGAGCATTGTCGGCGAATATAGAACAGATCACCCCCGAGCACGTCGTCGAGAGTGCAGAGGTCGTTGAGGTAAAAGGAAAGGAGGAGGTGGCGGTCGTGAAGAAAGACGAGCAAATGGGCAGCAGAGGCTTCAAGTAGGCCAGCTACGTCAAGCGCGAACTGATCCGGGTCACCAGTCGGCCGAATGGCGGTAATCCTCTCCCGCTGGCTCTGCTCACATGTCTCTGCCCAATTTACCGAGGCCTGCAGATCGGCCTGCATTCGCTGCGGTCGCTGTTCAATCCGACACTGCGAATTTGTGCGAAAGTACGAGTAGAATAGGCTGGAATTTGCTCAATTTCTGACTGGCTAGACCGGTAGGCGCCCATATTGGACCAATCACGCGGAGGGCCTTACAGGACCTGCTATAACTCGTCTTGAACCACAATCACATCCTAAATAGCTAGCTTGTTTTGTGCTCATACGATCCTGTGATATTTCATGTCGGCACGGCAATTACGGCAAGCTATGTATCGCTGAACTATGTACTCCTAGCGTCCAATGTGTTTGTTGCTTCCCACCACAGCTCGCAGGACCGGTAGGTGTGCACTGCAACAAACATGTCTCTCACACTCGCAAGATTAGGACATTTACGCGGACTAAACCACGCTGTGCGTAGTGTGTCGAGCAGGCGACTGTACCAGACAGGCATCCCAGCTCATGGCGGCGCAGAAGGCATACCCCCGCCTCTCAAAGGCATCAAGATCGTCGACCTCACTCGCGTATTGGCGGGCCCGACCGCGACGATGCTCCTCGCCGACCTTGGGGCGGATGTCATCAAGGTCGAAGAAGTGACGCGAGGAGATGACACCCGTACGTTCTCGTTGTATGCACTTTCACCTACGCCGTTACTGACATATATACCAGGATCATGGAGTCCCCCGTCCGCACCCCAAATCCCCGACGCACCAGCCCCCCACCTCCCCGCCGAGTCCGCCTACTTCCTCGCCGTCAACCGCAACAAACGCTCCCTCACCGTCAACTTCAAGAAACCCGAGGGTCTCGCCGTCCTGCACAAGCTCATCGCCCAGTCGGACATTCTCGTCGAGAACTTTATCTCTGGGAAGCTGGCGGAGATGGGCTTGGGCTGGGAGGACTGCAAGAAGATCAATCCGAGGCTTATTTATGCGAGTGTGACGGGGTATGGACAGACGGGTCCGTTTAGGAAGGCGGCGGGGTATGATGTGATTATTGAAGGAGAGGCGGGGTTGATGCATATGTGAGTCGCGTCTCCAGTCAGTCCATAGCCGTAGTTGCTCAGAGAGTTTGCATAGTACTGGAGAACCAGACGGCCCACCATGCAAAGTCGGCGTCGCTGCCACAGACATCGCCACCGGCTTATACACGCACGGTGCTATCATGGCTGCCCTCATCTCGCGGCAACAAACGGGCAAGGGAGTTTGGATTGATTGTAACCTATTCGAGTCTCAGGTACGCACGGTACACTACAGTCTGCATCGGACATGTCTCAAAGGCACATAGCTCGCAGGTCTAGCCAATATCGCCTCCAACTACCTCATAGCGGGTCAAGAAGCTGGACGACATGGAACTTCGCATCCGTCTATCGTTCCCTATCAGGTCTTCCCATGTAAAGACGGATTCATCATGATCGGTGCTGGTAACGACAAGCAGGTACGCTTCCCCTTATTTCTTCTTATACTTGTCTAATACTCATATCCTCACCTACAGTTCAACCTGCTCGCGACGAAGATCCTCCAACGTCCGGAGCTAGCGACAGATCCAAAGTTCAGCACGAACGGCAGCCGCGTCGCGAATCGTGCCGAGCTTATACAGATCATTTCTGTCACGCTGCAGCAGCGGGAACGTGACCATTGGTTGAAGGAGCTTACTGGTCTTGGGTACGTATACACACACTTGAACATCATGGTTCTCAGCGACAGGTAACTAACTCGTCATACAGAGTGCCGTTTGGACCGATCAACAACATACAGCAGACGTTTGAGCACCCACAAGCTGTCGCCCGCGGTGCGACAGTAGAAGTCGAGGTATGTTCTTCTTTATAACATGCGGCTCCGAACACTGACATCACTCACGATAATTAGCATCCTCGCGCTGGTAAGATCAAACTGGTTGCGCCTGCTGTGCACTACAATGGCAGACGGATGCCCGTGAACCGTGCGCCGCCGTACTTGTCTCAGCACACCGATGAGGTGAGTTACTTTTGTTTGAAATCGACGTATGAGCGATAGGTCTGATATCCACGTTAGATTCTTGGCGAGCTGGGGTATTCGAATGAGGCTATCGAGGAGTTGCGTAAGAAGGGCATAGTATAACTTCACCCACGTTGTGCGGTTGACGCACTTGAATATGTGTAGTTAAAACCGGGCACAAGACGATGACAGCGACGAAAGCGAGGAGCAAGCTACATAATACATGAATATTGAATGTTCCAAGAAAGTCAAGTGAGTGCTAGAGTACAAAGTATACTGAGGTATATAGATATCCGTGATGGTAAAGATCTAGTCGCATAGCGATAACAGCAAGGTAGTAAGCAAACAAGAATGAAAAGGAAAGAATAAAAGCAAAAGCGAAGTCGTCGAATGCTGAAAGCACTCAAGTGCTTTACGAGCAGTATTACATAGCATGCACCCGAACGCCCGTCGTCGCCTTCTCATAATCCACAACATAATCAGCCGTCGCAAACGTATCTTTCGGTCCAGGAATCGCGTTGTTGTCCGCGAAGCGCATCGTGTCGAGCTCGGTGCTGGCCGTTTGCTGGCTGGGCGGGTTGAACCGTATGACCTGTGCGGTTGTGTTTTTGCTGCGTGTGAGACGGGAGTGGACGTCGTTGGTTGTTAGTTGGAGGGCGGCGAGGATGATGATTAGGGTTGGTGTTATTGCCTGTGTGCGTAAATGACAAGGTTGTAGGTTTCTTGAATGTAGGGTAGACATGAGTGGACGTGCACGTACCGTGAGTTGTGCGATAGGGTCGTACACGATGTAGAACGCGTTGGATTTGAGGAAGTAGAGCGTGATCTCACAGATGAGCGCGACAGAGTACACCATCCCTGATTCAATGATGATGAGCAGTATCCGCCAATACCGGAAGGCCGTTCTGCTGCCCCCGAGGCGAAGCATATACCTGCAACACAAACGCGTTCAAGTCAGTTGAGGGGATCCAGTGCGGGATGGATTGTTAAGTAGCCATTCAGAGAGTGCCAGTGCTTACCAAACGCGAAGAGAGATAAGAAGTGTCACAGTGACGTTGGTAGCCAATGACAAGCTGAACAACGAGCCGTTCCAGATCTGCAGCGTGTGTGCGAACGCGCTGTGTAGGGCTTTTGCGCGGGCGAAGTAGACTGTCTGTGCGAAGCCACATACTGCGAACAGGCAGGGTCGGGTTTCAGGTCAGGGTCATGTTCCTCGTCAGTTCCGCGATGTTAATGTACAGTAAAGTTCAGATAACCTCACCTGCGGACCCGATGATCAACGCTATAGGCACTGCGCACATCTTCCAGTCTCGTCCCCACACAAGAAAACATCGCCATACCTATATGAGAGACAAAAGAGCACGAAGTTAGCATGCGGACTCCGGTTAGCGTATGGACACCGCTGCGATTGCATGAAGAGTAGAACCAGTCTCCCTGAGTAGAACGGAAAACTTACGACAACGCTATCGCCAATAATAGACTAGCATGTACAGGCACGCAGACAAAGCGGATATGTCAGACGCTCAATATACGTGCAGCTGAAGTTTTCTAAATCTTACGTTGACGGTGTGGATGCCAACCTTGACGACGTTGGCAGGGATAGAGACGTCTGAGAAAAACGCCGTCGGACCGCCGGCCCATTCTCGTCGGTGGATGAAGCCTTCAATGAGTCGTTGGAAGCCCAACGATACGTGCACGGACGAGAAGAAGAACATGATGAGGGCAACGGATAGTAGGAGTTTGTTGATAGTTGGCGTTCGTCGGTATATGGTGAGCGATGTGACGCATCCGACGAACAAGACGAAGTTCATCCCTATTGCCGTGACAGACCGAGGTAAGCCTTTGCGCAAGTTTACATTGAATAGTTGAGAAATAAAGCACACGCACCATAAAAGAGTGTCTCAAGCCATATGGCGGTCAGGTACGCCTTGTCGAGAGCAATGTCGCTGGCCATGGCTGCAGCACTTTGCACGGACGAGGACGACTCCGTGAAGGGTGGCGGGGTAACATCCGTCAGGACGCAGGTGGACCGGAGAGGCTTATGTACTGCATGCCATGCTGTCTGGAACTGAAGCCACACACTAGTTGATGGCTGCGATCTTGTCATGAGATCAACCGGAAGTACGGTATACGATCGCACATGCAAGCCAATCAACGCGTGGAGAGCTATGATGATATGAGATGATATGTACTGCCCAAGCACGACCAAGCGCATCCGTTTGAGTTATCTCCATAGCTATGCTTTTCTGATGTTGGGTCTGCAAGTTGTGATTGGTCGCTAGCCAAGCAGCTTGAATAGCTTTGGAAACAAGACCCTTACTGGATGATGTAGTTATCAGTCCTTCTCCGATGGTCCGTGGACATGAAGTGCAATGTCGATTTACTGTAAGTTGTACCAAGCTGTGCATATTCCCCCCAGTAGCATCATTTAGCAAGGAAGTGATGCTCTCACTCGCAAATACTCAGCTGTATCCGTCTTTGGATATCTACTACAGTTCACTACAAGAAAGCTTCCTTGGCAGTTTTGATGCGGGTGCTGTAAATCGGTGGTGATGAGCAATTCTACAATGAATGGCTGTATACGCCCGGAACATGCGACAATGATAACGTACCTAATCTCCAAGGCCAGAAGCATCACGTATGCGATGTGAGCACCTGCGTATCAGCCTAAAACGGAGAAAGTCACGGCTGTTATAGTTTGGAGAGCCCGGTATGCTATACTAACAAGCAAAGATGTATTCGCCATCCTGAACATCAATCGCAAACGATTGAGATGCGTGGAGCATGCTATGATGCATGGAAAGGTGTAGGTGGTAGAAAAGATCAAATGATAGAAGAGCTACCTATATTCGGCTTCCGAAGCGAGCAAATTGCATGTGGTAGAAACGAAGAGTCAATGGAATCGGTCAGCTTCGACCACGAGCGTGATTGTACATCATCTACTTATCCACTTTTATGACATACGCCATCTTATTGGTCCATCTACGGCATAAGTTCAAGCCTGTAGCTGGATTCCGTCAACAGGAAGCTTGCACTTCCTGTTTTTCAACGACACTAAGAGAAGTTCTCAACATCATTAATCAGTTCCGTGAATATGAGAGCGTCACCTTTGGGGAATTTCGAACAGCCCGGACTCGGAAGGTTCGACGCCGAGATATAGCAGCCATAGTCGATGTCAAAGATTGCCCGAAGAGTGGCGGGGCGCCACAATGGCTATGTTAATTAGATCGGAGGACAAGGTGAGCATGATCTGTGCTAAGCCATGGCCCAGATTTCGGAAGTACCATGTCCCAAAATTTGTAGGAGTGTTTAGGAGGTTCGACACCTTCAAGTTGAGTGAACCACGTAGTGCCCTGTCACACTTTACCATACGAATCTGCTTGTATATCAGTCACATCTCAGGCTCTGCTGGACAGAGATACAACAATGACAGCTCTGAGAAACTCTTCTGAGGTTTCGTAACCGTTCCTGTCGCTCTGGAGCTTCGGGTCGACAGCTTTGGTTCGAGTTATATGCACTATCCAACACTTCTAGATTGTCAGAGGCTATTTGATTTCTTCAAGATTATGAACGCACTTCCACCTGGTATGGGTCTCCATCACCATGTTGTGTTGTCCAGCAAGAGGTCGTTGAAGTCCAAGCCGCCCAACCTTCGCCGCGCACGACTTTCTATCTTATGGCGGATCAAACTCTATCACAAAGCGGATCACGTCTCTCAATCGGGAAGTCATCCCGCCACTTGTCCCGAGGCCTTTGTGGCGTTTCTAGTCTCTTGTCACCGCCTCGGTACCGGCCTCGACGTGGTATTTTGTCGGCATAAAGTCAGTCTATCGATCATTCGGAGCCTTCTGCCTGGGACTCGGTTCACTTACTTGCCGAGCTCGAGACTATCCACGCGTGAAACTGGCAGGGGACACTCGGCATGGTACAAATTCATGTATTGGATAGTTGAAGACAACAGGGATAACACCAGCCTAGTATATCACAATGTAAGTAAAGAGTAAATAGTAGCAGTAGTGCACGACGAGGTAGTAACGAGTTGGACGTAACCAACGCATCCCGAGAGAAACGATGGAAGGGTATACCACGGCTCGTAGGGAGCACAAGGGGAGAATCCAAAGGTCTAAGAAAGAGTGGTATAAACAAAAAGCAGGAAAAGGGGATGCGTTTAAGTATTGTAAGGGTGAAGTGGAAGGCCAGGCTCGAAAGAAGCCATTAATTAAATGTTAAATCGAAAGCGAATATAGAAGCGAAGTCAAGAAATCCTAGTATCGAAGCATAGATCCGAACATCCAGAAGCGAAGTGAAGAAATAGGACGAAAAGAGTAGGGGATGCAGGCAAGAAGATAAGCTTATATAGGCTACATCACTGGTAAGTGAAAGCACGAATGACGAGTAGAAGATGCTTCGTCATGCATGGAAGAGAGGGGGAGGGACACGAGCAAAAGCCCAATAAAAGACACTGAAGCACAACATACCCAAGCAACATCAACATCGACAACAGTGTCCGTCAACGAGTCCATCAGGCCCTTCATATACAACAGCACAAACAGAAACTTTTGGGGGTGTACAACAATTCGTCAGCGGTCAGATCTGCACGCAAAGCATCAATATCAAGACGTCGCACGATATAGCAAACAAGATTACTCACAAATAGTAGCATCGGTCGTCGACATCATCCTCGTTTAGCATGGCAGGCTAATGGACTACCTTCACAGGACTAGGCGACATGACAAAGCCCGCATAGCTGCTTAGCCGCTTCGCCGCCAGAAACGCAGGAAGGTCTACGTCGGGGCTTCTCAAACAGTCAATAGGGAATAAGCCCCTCTTTCCTGTCTGCACAACCTCCGCATACGCCCACCCGTCGTCGAATTGCTTCAGTACCTTAACCTCGTCACCCGGGTTGACGGCAATCTCGTCTGAGAGTGCAGGAGCGAACGGACGAGAGACGCGTTCGATGGTGAACCTGGAGGTGGACGTGCCGGTGGTGCTGGCAGTGACGAAGGTCTCAGTAGTGTGATCATCCGACGATGTGAAATCAGAGAAAGGGTTCTCGGGCGAGTCTTCGGCGGCGGTATAGAAGTCGACCGTTTCTTCTGAGACAGGTGACGTAGAGGTTGTGCGAGGAGGATATTGGACGGACGCAGCATGCGAGATAGCGGGAGACGATTGATGGAAGAGTTGGGCAGAGTTGTGACGAGAATCAGGAGGGGTAGGGAAGGACCAGCGTTCTGTGGGTGAGAAGGGGCGAACGGACATTGGGGTAGGGAGGTTGTGCGCGTCGTCGGAGTAAGGAGAGGGTGGGTTGATGGTGAGAATCTGCGAAGGCGACGGCGTTGGTCTGAAAAGGTTCTCGTCACCCGCACCCAAACTAATCAGACTCTCGACGCTGTTTCTGTCTGAGCTGCTGCGGACAGTGGGAGTAGCAGGTGTGAATACCGTCGATGCGGATGGAGGCACCGTGACCGTCCCACCGCTAGCTTGGGTCATTTCCGAGTGCGCGTCAGAGCTCTGAGCCAAAGGCCATTCTGGTCCCAGGGGTAGTGGTGGAGGAGAACTCTGCCCGAACGGATCGTAGTCGATGTTTGTTCCAAAACTGCTGCGAACCGACGGCGGCTTGCTCTTGTTGTTTCTGAAGTAACCAGAACTGCTGACAGCGCCGTACGTCGAGGTGGGCTGCGTCGAACGGAACCACTGGTGACGAGCAGCAACTCTTCTGCGGACTGCTCTTCGGCGGAAAAAGAACACGAGAAGCACGAGCGTTAGCAGTGCCGCAACAACTGCAATAGCCGCAATTGCTCCAGTGGGTAGGCCGTGGTGACCAGAAGCAGCACTCGAGCTAGTTCCTCCATCGATACCATTACCACTGCTATTTCCGTCGCCCGTACCACCGCTGCTTTGACTTCCACTGCCGCTTCCACTCGTACCAGAACCACTCCCACCAGTGCTTCCATGTCCACTCCCACCGCCGGCTCCACTCCCAGTGGAGTTTTCGCTTCCTCCATCAGTCCCGCTCGAGCCACTGCCGCTGCCACCGCTACCGCCCGTTGAGTCTGCACCACCAGAGCTTCCATCACTACCAGTGGATTCGTTGCTGCCCGAGTCTCCCGATGAAGGAGTGCTTCCAACGTTAGCAATAGCCGCCTGAGTACGTACAGGAATTACAGAGCCGTTCGAGGTCGAGAAAATGACGACACTCGACGTTCCAGTCTGGGTCGTCGGTGACCCAGATGGGCTTTGTGCGGGTCCCGAACCTGAGCCAGAGCCGGAGTCTGCCCCCGACCCTGATGCATTTCCTCCTCCGCTGGGAGATTGCTGTCCGTTTGCGGGAGCATCTGCAGGAGGAGACTGACCCGAAGAAGAATTCGACCCGCCGCCTCCGGAGGAGTTGTTGTCGCTGCCTCCCTGGCCATTTCCACCGCTATTACTTGAGCTACCGCCGTTGTTATTGGAGGAGCCCGAGCCTGAAGTAGGCTGAGGGGACGGAGCCGGCTGCGTTGCAGGAGGTTGAGGAGCTACCTGTGTCGGTGTCGGGGTTGGCGCGGACGGAGGAGTTGTTGTGGGAGGCGGCTACGTTGTACAAAAGTAGAACAATAGACAGCGTGCAAAAGGAGATAGTAAATGATGCGCGAGTGTAACAAAAGAAATGAGGTTTCGCAGTGATATTTTAGACTGTAAAAGACCACGTACCTGTGTCGCTGTGGTGTGTGTCGTCTTCGGAGTGGGTTTCAGCGCACCAAAGTCGATGAGAGGGCTCCATGGCCCGTCTGACGGCTCAGCACCAATTACGGGGTTGAGACCGTCAAGCAGAGGTCCGAGGATGGGTATGTTGTCCGGTATGGGGAGGTTAATAAAGGCGGGTGCCCTCTGGTGCAGCGCTTCATAGTGCCTTGTTTTGCGTGTCTTTACGAGTCGATCTGCGTGCATTAGGAGATGGCGACGCGTTGTCGAACCCGTTGGCTGTTCGTAAGTTCAGACTGAAAAGAGTGTGAGGAACAAAAGAATGTGGTGTGCGCGTCGGAGGGACGCGACGAGATGAGCGTAGGAAACAAGAGAGAGTGAGAACGGTACCAGTAGACTCTCGAGGACAAACGAGAAGGCGAACCAGAGCCGACCTCGTTGTCTGCAATCAGACAGAGTTTGGCTGTCGGTCACAAGCCGCATCCTCTCCCTTCGGACCAATCACGGATTTTCTTTCATATTACCAGTACCTTGGCGCGGGTCTGATAAGGTCTGATACTTATTCAATACCCCGGCCGGCTTATTCCGGCCAACTCTCTAGCCTCCCTCGCATCCACCGCTTGGTCCTGCACCGTCTGCTCGCCGTCTTCGCTGAATTCTCACTGCTGAACGCTGAACCTATTCTGCCAGCTCTGTGTACACGACCTTTTGTTCTTCGCGCGAAATACGGGAGAGGTGATGCGACTGAGAAGGCGATCAAAGGGATGCGCGGATTGCCATGAGCTGTCAGCGAGAGACAGCTGGCCTGACTGATGTGATAGCACCGCACCACGCTGCTCTCTGCGTCATTGCCTTGCAAATACTGACCGTTACTTGGACAACAGCGTATGAAACTTGCAATGTTGCTCATTGCTTCCTGTAGATCACGACTGTTGACCAGCGGCGGCCTTGTATCCCGACCAAAGGATCCCTACATGAAGAGTAAGAGTGTAGCAACGAGGTAAGTCACATTTGCTACGTGCGCAATATGATCACAGCTTAACCTTGAGTATAACCAACAGACCAGTCTGACAAGACACACCACCTATTTAGTTCGGACGCTGGTCGTCACACATTTCCCCTGGGTCCTGATGACAACCGTATGGCCTCGTACCAAATAACATTGAGAATTGTCTTCTAGACTAGGGGAAACCGTGTGAATGAATTATCCTTGACGATGCCCCTCTCAGGCACCCACGAGGCTGCGAACATAGCGGGTCAGTTATACAGCATGTCGATTAAACCGACCGAGTCGAAGGTGAGAGCGGCCGAGGAAAAGGCACCGAACTAATTCACTCCTGGTTCTTCGTCTCTTCATCATCGAGACTGATGTCTTCAACGTACGCGGTACACTCATGCACCAGCCCAGCAAAAGAATATTCAGCTTACGTGAACTTGAAGGCTCAATGCATCGTAAGTACTCCAAGCAGCATGCGGCAGTCGTAGTTACCAACACTCCAGGCGCATCAGACACCGACTTGTGAGCTGTTTTCTCAATTGAGGTTTGCCTGTGGAATGCGCTGATGATTTTCGGCATGCCTGTAAGTGATCCGACGGTGGAGTATTTTATCTTGTCCAACATGAAGAATTAGCCTAGCTGTACTATGACACTTGCTCGTAAATGGAGCTTGAGACTCAAAGGTTAGTCACATGGGTAGTACGGAGGTACGCATATGGCCCACTGCATACTACATAGCCTGGTTATGACTTTGCTCTGCTGACATCGTCTGTCCGTCCTAGCAGCGTGTGACAGTGCGCGTGCACAAGCGAAGACAGTTTGCCTGTCGCAGAAGAGTGGTAAACCAATAGCTTCTCTAAACTACTCGAGTGAATCTCATACGTAGGTACACACACTCCACCTGCATTCTTCAAACCTTCTCAAACCAAACTCCCGCCGTATCCTTAACACTCCCTCCTCGTTTCTGTCTCTCCGTAACCTCCGTAACATCACTCTGATTCATCCCAAACCCAACAACCTCGCCCCCTTCAACCACAAACTGCGCCTTTGCAACATCCTCCCCGTCCTCGCTCAACTCAAACGCACTCACATTTCTTCCGTACCCATGCGGGAACAAATACATGAACGTCGCCGTGAACCGCTGCGGATCTTCTTCACTGTCGGAACGCGTCAGACGGGCGTTGCGGACCCATGTGTTAGGTACCGCGAGGTAGAGTGTGGAGTTGGAAGTGTATGCGAGGTTGTCGAAGTGTTTGAACTCGGCTAACGTTTCTTGACAGATCGGGTTGGCGGAGGTGGTTTGGAGGGGAGAGCAGATGGTTACGTTGTGGTAGCCCGAGTTCGTGTAGGTGCCGACGTATTTCTCCAGAGGGAAGTCGTTATGCTTGGCTGTCAGACCTATGGCTCCAGGGACCGTCGCAGATCGAGACGACGAGGTAGAAAGGGAGTTTTCGGCTGAGATCGAGGCAGTTGCTGCATTCTTAGCCTTCTCTACGTACCTAGACGATGCAGCGTAGGGAAGCCCGAGCAAAGACTCGATGATACGGTAGACAATGGCGATGGCCTGATTGGCTTTGTTACTAGCGTTCAGTAATACCACGATCCCAACCTTGTCGTGCGGGAGAAACACAACCTGTGTTGAGAAACCTGGTATGGCACCGGAATGACGTACTATCTGTGTGCGACAGGCAATGAATACCTGATAAAGTGCAACATAAAGCGTATTTGATGACGTACCTCATGGCCTAGGTATGACTCCCTGAACCATCCAAGACCGTATCCGAGAATGGACAGCTCAGGGAAAGGTGCCGGTGCAGATATCGCATACGCAGAAGTTACAGCTTCGTACGTTGACTCGGGCAGGATGGTCTTGTTCGTAACGGGGTCAACGCCTTCATTCAAGAGCGTTTGTACCCATCTAGTCTGTCTCGTGGCACGATTAATAAAAACATATACTTCGTTATGAACGACCGTACCAAGTCATGAGCACTCGAGATGACGCCTCCTGCACCCGCATTCAGAACCTTGACGGTATCAGGAAACCAGAATGGCAATCTTCGCCCGACTGCGTTGAAAGAGTGCGTCAACAAGCCTGTTCGTACCGCTTCGGATTCGCTGAACGTGGTCGTCGTCATGTTGAGAGGTGTGAAAATACGCTCTTTGACGAAGTCTATGTATGGTTTGCCCGAGTACACGGAGATGAGATGAGAGGTGAGTATGTACATCTGACGAATGCTATCAGTAATACATCCGGGATGCATAAGATTTAAGTGCGGGGGTTCACCTGGTTATTATATTGCCATTTTTCGCGCAGCTCGAAGCTCGGCCGTAGGTACTGCAAACGATGGATCAGATCGAGCGGTGTGTCAGATGGACCATAGGACAGATCATGTCTTTGTGAGTGACCACCGGAATGTCTTTGTTAATACTTTATATCCGACTTAATAACTAAGAAACCTGGACATACCTAGGCACTCCTGATACATGCGACAATATATCACGAATGGAGGCCTTCTCGGTTGCCCATTCATCCATCAACTTCCAGTTGTTCGGTAGCAGATCCTTGACTTTCGTATGCCAGTCAAACGTCTTCACTCCCGAGGGTAAAGGCGTAACGTTACGTCCATGTGCGAAGTCGTCGATAAGAATGCCGACCGAGCCCGTCACAAATGCTTTCGAACATGATGCAAGGTTGAATGATGTCTAGCAATCCGCAATGTTAATATAACTCTATACATAGAAGATTCGAATACTCACCTCAGGTACAAGCTTGTCACCATCTTCCGTGCTCTTTCCAAACCCTTCCAACTCGATCTTTCCCTCCGGGCGTACGATTGCAACTGACAAGCCTGGAATGGTTCCATTTTCACGTAGGTCGTCGATAAACTTCCTGAGCTCGGGTGTGAAAGCAACTTCCCCCGAACGAAGTACCGCTTCTGGGGCGGCCAGGTGTTGTTGTTGGGCTGAGGTAGCCAGCGTCGCACATAACGTCGTCAGAAAAATGCCTAGCATCGTTCTGAGCAGCGCCATTTCGGAGTATCTTCAGGTAGCTGCCAATAAGATAGAGACGAGTTGCCTTAGAACGCGATTCAGTGGTGAGATAATACATATCAAGATGTATATATATACTTACGAAGGTCAAGTGCGATTACAGTAACCTGTCTTCGCGTGCTCATCGACTTCGAGTGCAGGACCCGAGGTTGTGGCAGGTTGCGGTAACGGAGTCTGAGCATGCGCAGCTAGTCCATCCATGAGTCACCGTGGACTGGATGCAATACTTAGGCTATGACGATAAGTATGGACCATGTGGCCTGTCACGGTGTAAACAAACATCAGCGCTCGAGCGCCGAGCATACTGAACGCCAGGGCGCATCAAATTCCAATGCAGTCCGAGTCAGCCGTTGTCGCCTGCACGTCGATCACCAGCTGCCTGATGGAAGTAAGCCAGCGTTGAAGCTGGTAGCACCATTAAACAACATCGAGCTGCAGGTGGTGAAAGAGAGTCTCCTGACTACGCGTATACGGCGATTGCCAGTGTGCACACCAAGCAGGATAATGCGTTCCGTGAAGTAATTCTATATCTACTATGGCGTATCAACAGTATCTGAATACAAGCAAACCTAGAGTATCTGTTCAAACCGCCTGGCACGATGAACGGAGGCTGACATATACCTCCACGGAAGCCATATATCACTGAGGGGTGAAAGGACATTACAAATCTCGGGGAGCTTCATGCGTCGTGGCATAAATTCTTCGAATCCGAGGAGGGTGTCCGACTGCCTCGCGCGCCGGACCTCGAATATTACAGAATCGACTTGTCGTGCGAACTTCCACGAACTCCTCTTCCAACTCCGGAACACATCATCGGTAGACTGCCCTATGAAGCGCAACATACTCAGCTGCGAACCATTCTGTTTTCTTTTCAATAAGAACTTGAGAATAGGCTGCCCATCTCTATTGTCGAAATAGTCAACTTCCAACCTTTTCAGGGCAGGAAAACTGTCCCCAAGGCCTTCGAGCCAGAACGAGACGTCCCGCGTAAGAACAAGCTTAATGACCGAGTCCATGCTTCTTAATGTGCCCATTATTGTGAAATCGATACTTATCTCCATGTCCGGATCATAAGAGCTCCGTCTACGATTCGACAGCCACAGTTCGCGAATCTGTGCGCAGTCCACAGAATGGATGAGAAATTCGCTGGGGTCAGGAACCTGAACCGCCAAACAGAGAATGCCGTCGGTTCCAATAAGCTTCCCCGCACCGACGAGGAGCCTTGGCACTAGGAGGGTTTCCCGGGCTCCGAGTCCATCGTGAGCCTCCCAACTGTCTGGTAGTATGAAGCAACGCACACAGGAGTGTGGAAGGACAAGTAGCTTGCTAAGGATTATAGCCATCGAATAGGCAGGAAATGGGGTAGACAGCTGTGAGTCCCGAACAAGCAGTCGCTGCAGCTTGGGCATATGGATAGGCGACGTTCGGACGCATAGAGTCTTCACTGCGTCCACATGTGTGCCTTGAATGGTGATCCCTAGCAGCATGAGCTCCTCGAGCCGTGGATTTGTTTCCAGAAGTATAAGAAGATCGTGAACCGCATCGCTGCTCCAGGTTTGATATGCCAAGCTGAGATGACGTAGCTCGTGGGACAGCGACCATGCTCTCCAACCCTGGCAGCGAGTTACGGATAGTAATCGCAACTGTGGTAGCTCACAGCTGGTGGTATTGAAATGGGACTGGTCCAGTTCTGAGTCGTTGAGAGTTCTCTTTCCGACCACTAAGGTCTTCAGATTAGGCGACTGTGCGAGAAGAGCATTTACTGTGTCAAGCTCTCCATAATCAGGGAAACGCAGGTCGACGATGCGGCTACTTTGAGAGAAAATGCTAGCGATGTCGTCCCTGTTGGGGAGCCATGGGCTGAAAACAACATGAAAGCGGACGGAGAGGGGCACAGCACCAGACCGCGATAATCCCACCGTAGACCATGGCCAAGGATCGGATGTGTACCGGTTCAGTGCCTCAGAAATCTTAATGGTAGACCATAATTGGGGTGTATTAAGCACAATCCATCGCCAATGACGACATACGAGGCTTGTTCGATGCCACAACCCCGCGGGAACATTCTTGGAAGGGGTTTCAGGAGCGGGAATGGGAACGAAGGGGTCCTTGAGACATAGTAATATGCGACCCAAAACCTCCGGTGGAAGTCGGTTGATATGTGCAGAAGCGTTCTGTAGGTAGAGCACTTTTTGGTAGAGGATCGTGTTCAGTGTTGTTGAGGTATCGCCCAGGAGCTGAACGCTTTGATCGGTCAAAATGTTCTCCATAAAGATATGAAATTGTGCTTACCGTATGAGTAGTAGGTGAGGTTAAAGTGCTGTTCATAGTGGTTTACTGATTGAGATCAAATCTGTCGCATTCGAGGATTGACAAAGCTGCTCACCTGAGGCCGTGCTCTTCCTGATTTAGTAACCAATCCAGAGTGTCTTGGATATATTGTAGACACTCCTGGAACAATGTCGGGTTCAATGTTCCGTTAAATGCAACCATGGCTTGCGAGTGTGACTTCTGGCAATCGACGTGTCGTCGAGTAGATGAGTATCGATGGCGAACGGTAGCACTGAGTACACCGCCGGCGAGTACTGCTACAGACGCCCAGGTAGACGGTGGCACGGAACGATGTTCCGACTTGCATTGAGTGTAAGTAATCGCAGGAAACATTCTGCGCTTCACACGAAATCACACACAAACAAACAGGTTGAAATACGAACTGTGAAAGCAGAGCATCTATTATTCGAGTAGCCAACTGCACGAGGTCAGCTGAGCACATCTGGAAGTTGCAGCCAGTCTCTATAGACGTACATAGCATATATAGCTGGTATAGCGCCATAGACTTCCCCCCATTCTATAGCGCTATAGACTGACATCCCTGCTCTCGCGGCCTCCACAGGACTATATAGTAAGGGTGATTCTATGATAGACGGTCATATAACAACTATGAAGCGCTACATAGCCTATGAGTGTCAGTATTATATGACCTATGTGTCGCTGTGGTGTGCGCTGTGCATCGCGAGAATCATGGGACGGCCCGCCTATTACGGTACTTATCGTTCGAAACGATCCGAATCCGCTGATGAGAATCAAAGGAGTGATATATTAAGTACTACGGGATGAGACAGTTAGCGACTTCAATGAGTAGGAGAAATCAAAAAACATCGCAAGCGCTGTAACTATAAATCTGGGAGTGAGCGGGGGTAGAACCACAAGCAAAATCAACTATAAACGTAGAAAACTTGAAGGTAAACAGATGAAAAGAATGGTAGGCTGAGGGGAGGCCGTGGAATAGAGGGTATTGAGCACAGAAGCTTGAAGGGTTTTCTGAAATGTCCGTGTGAGGAGGTGGTATAACGGGCGAGCGCAGTCACCGAGTAGGTACCTGGATGCGGGTCATTGAAGCCGTTCTACTATCTAGTCTTTCTCGGCAGCCTGTGCTGCATCCGCGGCAAAATCGGCAGGCCCGAGAAATGACTTGACCACGATATCTTCGTCAAGCGGGTCATTGGCATAGATCCTGTGGGAGCATAGTGATCAGAACTCGTAAGGTGTATAGATCCGAAGCGGCCTAAACCACATACCGAGCAAGCCTATACATGTTCTTTTGCATCTTTCCGACAGCGTGTGTCCCCTGCTTGATGGTAAACTCCTTCCAATCGCGAAGGCTTTGAAGGTGGTTTCTGTAGACTTCGGCGTAAAGCTTCTCCGAGAATTCATTTTGCTGATGCTCCCCAGTCTTGTATTCGTTGAGCGCACAGTGGATCTAATTATCGTGCACAAAGAGTGAGAGAGTACGTTCGAGAGAATAGAAATATATGATTGCTTACTGCGGTGGCAATAAGCGCAAGCACCGGCAAAGGAATCCCATCGCCGTTCATGTCAAAGTACTCGTGGTATGCGACGCCTTCGTCACGGGCATTCCGGAAGAAAGCCTTATTCAGGATCTCTTGAATCAGACTATTAGCAAACATGCCGGAGCGGTTCAAAGGGTCCTAATGCCAGGAGGTATACATTGTCATCTTCATGCACACCTATTTCGTTGGTAAACACCCTTACATACCTTGTATACGAATGCGGCCCGGTCCATTAGCCTCTGAAAGTGGTCGCGATTGGCTTGAACAGTTGCCTCTTGGTTGTCCCGATCCAAGAGACCGTAGTGGGATTTGACAAGAGCTCTCGCAAGTGCGGCAACCTCACCGCGTACCTGTGAAGCACGACTCTTGATCTATCGGAACGAGCAACTTGAGTTGTGCGACATGAAGGTTCATCAAAAGGTACCAAACTTACCACCTTGATGTCGCTGTCTTTCACTTGAACAGATGCCGGGGCGTTCTTCTGATCACAAGCCTGTACAAAGGCATACATCGCCATGTCGTCCACAAGCGCTGATGGGAAAGCATCTTCAGTAACGATGCAAACGCGGAAGTACTGACATGCAAGCTCGACTATAGCTTGGCGCATAGGATCTTCGATGTCCTTGACTCGAGGGCGCGAGACCGGTCCTTTGACCTTTTTCTTTGCGGGAACTGCCTTCTCAGCCGTGTCTTCTGTATCAGACACTTCGACGACATCTCGTTTCTTTGTGGTATTGTCAGCGATTGGTTTTGTCGTAATTGTCTGCAACGGTCGAGCTTGCTGTGAGATAGCGATGAGAGCAGCTGTTGTTTGTTGTGAGTCCAGAGGTAGCGCTAATTTTACGAGAAGCGTACTTACGGTCTATCACAGGCTGAGAGGTGGGCATGCCAACGGGTGTGGCCGCGGTGGAGGGAGTGGTGATGCGACTCAGTGCTGGAGCTGGGTGCTGAGTGTGCCTGTTGAGATTAGGGTTACGCCGAGTGATAAGCGGGATGGGGTTTCCAATGGTGATCTGGGTAGGCTCGGGTGAGGTCAGAGTTCGATACGACATCAAGAGAAAACAGCACGCACATTAGTGGCTCCAGGGGGCGCAATTTCTTCATCCTCCTCAGCGTCAGGATCGTTCTCGAGTTCTTGAAGCTCTTCAAACGATAGGCCACTACGGGTAGGCTGAGACCGCTGAGTGGAGAACTGGGGTGGTGAAGCAGTAGAAGAATGACTTGGAGGAGGCAGGTTTTCATCCGCAGCAGAGGGGGCTTGTGTGGCAGCTGCATTGGAGGCGAGGGCAGATCGACGAGCACGCTGGGCTTGAGAACGTGCAAGAGATTCACCTAGAGTGCATAGAGTGAGTAGTTTCAAAGCACATTAGTTCGATTTGAATATACGTACGCCATGTTTGAATTCTCTCGGTTGCCTGACGTTGACGCAGGCCTCGGCCACGAGGGAGTTCTGATTGAGCATCTTGTTCGAAGTCAGCTAGAGTGAGAGAATTTGAGTTGGACATGATAGAGAGGCTAAGAGAGAGATAGAAGTAGAGGGAGTGAAGGAAGGGAAGCTTCTGCACAGGTAGAGAGCGACGAAGGTGGGGAGGCTAAGTGGAAGTCAACTTGGATGTTTCTAGGGGGGAATCGTCGCTCCCCTCGGCCCTCTTATAGACGTTTCTGGCTGCTACGTCTTCCGAGACTGCCCGAGTGCTCCAAGTCCATAGCTGGCCATAGCAAGAGAGAGCAGGATAGCTAGCTATAGCTGCTATAGCCTGTGCAGTACATCGGGCGATGACGTCTACAATCTACAGGCGGTGCTTGCTGACAACTCAGCGACCTTCCGGTGAGCTATCTTGCTTTCCCCTCACTCACCACTTCAATTCTCTCAAGTTCCCGACCTTGCCTACCATGCCGCACTCACATATCTGTAAACACTGCTGGCGATCATTTCCTACTTCAGAGACTCTGAGACGACATACCTCCCATTCCTCGGCTTGCCAGAAAGCCAATCTTCAAAAATTTCAGGAACGGTTTCAAATTGCAAGGCAACAAAACGCACCATCACGGAGCGTCGGGTTCTTAGCCCGCCTAGCACTCGACAATGCTCGCGACGCACCGAATCTTCGAGACGATCCTGGAACCACAGAGGATCCTCCACAACCTTGTGGTCTTGCAGCATCTGTTGAAGATGACATGGACGTAGATCAGGCCTCTCCTCCAGCCGAAGGTTCTCCGGCACCACACACTTCCCGCCATCAAGCTGAGTCGGAGTTTCTTCATGTTAGACCGTTTCCCCCCGAGAAGGAGGCAGGAAAGACTTACGGTACAGAGAAGACACCGTTTGAACGACTTCGTGAAGAGCAGCTTGCTCGGGGTGAGAGCGTTCACAGTCCGTTTTGTGATGGTGAGGAATGGGAGTTGGCGCGCTGGCTGGTTCAGAATGTCGGTCATAATGAGGCGGAAGAGTTCCTGCGGTTGCCAATAGTAAGTGGCCTTGAAGTGCACACCGGCAAAGATATGAGCTTACACAACTTAGATCAAAAATCGAACTGACCTGTCATTTAAATCGAAGGACCGGCTGTACCAAACAATTGACAGCCTGCCGCAAGGGGCGATTTGGAAGTCGCAGCTCTTGAAGGTTACCGGAGATCTGAAGGGCGATGATGGGATAGAGATGGTTGAGGAGCTGGAATTGTGGTACCGAGACCCTGTTGAATGTATCCGCGAGCTCATTTCCAACCCGCTGTTTCGTGGCAAGATGTCATTTGCGCCTGAGCAGTTGTTCGAGGATCCAGACGGGAAGAGAAGGGTATGGAGCGAGATGAACACAGGGGATTGGTGGTGGAAGGTTCAAGTGCGTGGTCATGCTGAATGACCTGAGTGTCTGCTAACATTAGTTTCGTCTCAAGTTGAAGCTACCAGACGGAGCGACTTGCGTACCTCTTATAATCTCCTCGGACAAGACCAAGCTGTCTCAGTTTCGGGGGGATAAGAGTGCATGGCCTGTCTATCTCACCATTGGGAACATAGACAAGGCGGTACGACGTCAGCCGAGCTCAAGGGCAACTGTACTTTTAGGTTACATACCCGTCCCCAAACTCGACTGCTGCACCGAGCGAACAAAGAAGACCACACGCTACAATCTCTTTCATCAGTGTATGCGTCTGATACTCGGGTCCCTGGTAGATGCTGGTACTCACGGCGTGCTGATGACCTGTGCGGACACTAACGTTTGCTGGGTCTTCCCTATCCTTGCCACATACGTCGCTGACTATCCGGAGCAATGCCTCATTGCTTGCTGCATGGAGAACCGTTGTCCGATGTGCAGTGTGGCACCGGATGAGAGGGGTGAACACCAAGAGCCTGGGGATCACAGCTTTCGCGACAAGGCGGTGGTGATAGAGCTGCTGAAGGGGGCATCAGCCGGAACTGCCAACCTGAAGGCTCATGGATTGCGTCCCACGTACCCGCCGTTTTGGAAGGACCTACCCCACGCAGAGATCTTCTTCTGCTTTACTCCGGATCTCCTCCATCAACTTCATAAAGGCGTCTTCAAGGATCATCTGGTTGAGTGGTGCATATCTCTGATCGGAGAGAAGGAGCTGGACGACCGGTTTCGCTCGATGATCACTCACCCGAACCTTAGGCATTTCAAGAACGGGATCTCATCGGTATCCCAGTGGACTGGCCGGGAACACAAGGAGATGGAGAAGGTTTTCCTAGGTATCATGGCCGGTGCGGTGGAAGCAGACGTTATCAAGGCGACTTGCGCCCTTCTGGATTTCATCTACTTCGCTTCGTTCCATTCTCACTCCTCCCACACTCTTGAGCTGCTTCAGAACGCGCTGAGAGACTTTCACACCTATAAGGAAGTCTTTGCTCAGCTGGGCGCTCGGAATCCGCCTCATTTTAACATACCGAAGATCCACTCTCTGCAGCACTATGTCCAGCTTATCAAACTTTTCGGTTCTGCAGATGGGTACAGTACAGAGGCCTCCGAGCGACTGCACATCGACTATGCCAAGGATGCCTACCGCGCAAGTAATAAGCGAGACTACGTCCCTCAGATGGTCAAATGGCTGTCTCGTCAAGAGTCTGTGGACTTTTTCGATACTTACCTGGAGTGGATCACGTCGAACGCAGCTGCGCCCGGGCCTGCTGCGAGTGCGCCACCAGGTGGCAAGTCTGGTCGTGTCATTGGGCAGTCCTCCCCCTCGGGCTCTATACCTGCTGCTCGCTCACGCGTTGCGAACGCGCCTCCACAGGAGCTGAAAAACAAACAGGCCAGTGAGATCGTAGCTGGTCATGCAGCCTCACAGTTCATCCCCGCACTCACCTTGTTTCTTCGCTCGCAAGGGTGCTCTATCCCCCCGCAACCTTTTGATACGTTCGACCTTTACAAACGCATCTCGGTCGACCTTCCCCAGATCCCTGAAACAGGCACTTCACATTGCAGTGACGTTGTGCGTGCAACGCCTCCTGTTGCTGCTGCTGGCCGAAGACCGGCGGAGCCTGGTCACTTCGATTTTGCCCTCATCCGTGTCAATGAACGTTCTGCGTCCAGTTCTTCTGCACTAGATGGTGAGTAACTTGACGATTTTCATAGTGTATTGCCGTTGTTGACTTACCGTGTGTTAGGCTTGCGTGTTGCGCAAGTGAAGGTCATCTTCGACCTTCCAGCATACTTCCACTGTAACATCGGACAGCCACTCGCATACATCGAATGGTTAACCCCCTTCCGAACCCCTAACTCCGACCACGGCCTCTTCCTCCTCTCTCGTTCTACTCGTATGCACATACCTAATACAAGTATCATACCGGTCAGCCACATCGCCAGGTCTTGTCATCTTATTCCGCAATTCGGACGCACCAAAGAACCGCGCTGGACCGCCGAGAACGTAGCCGAGCTATGCAGCCAATTCTTCTTCAACCACTATTTCGACTACCATCTGTTCGCGATGGTGAAGGCGGGGCGAAGTTACTGCATTTGAGGGGGCAGGAGTAACAGGTGAGTAAAGTTTCAGTATGCTCTGAAGGTGGGATGTCGAACGTATGCCGAGTCCTCAAAGCTTGCCATAGGACAGCCCACCATCGGAACCAACTGAAGCTCCATTCATCAATATCCAAAGACGGCCGCCGCCAACAACTCGTGCCAGTGTGTGGGCCATGGTCAACAAGTCTCAAGGCACGCCATGAAAGCTATTTACTGCGAAGGAAGCAAGATTAGTGAGTAACAAATTCGAAGTAAAGTGATAGTTCATACCTTTGCTGACATGTAGGCCGCCGAAGGAGAGTCACAGTGTCGGGTCGATGCCGATGTCGACGCGACGCGACACGATTGGCAGTCACGTTGTACGTGTGACGACTCGCGTTAGGGAGCGCGCACTCAGGCTTGCAACGCCAACCTCTTCCTTTGCCACCACACTCTTCCCTGCTAGAGGTTGTCTCCGACTTGTCCACTCCTGATATTCCAACGCTCAGGTAAGCATTACTTAGTATAAGCATCCGGAATCTGATTAATGATTGGCCATTTATATAGAACATACGCTCACTGCCGAACAACCTGCGCTGCAACTTCGCGCACATACTACTCGAGCATACGGGCTCGAACACAGACTTCTAGAGTCAATGTGGAGCAATGGGAGCACCTGAGATTTACTGTGAGTTTTATCAAAGTCCGTATTGCTTCTTTTCTAATGTCCGTGTCTTCGTGTTGATTTTATCTAGGCTACTAGTGCAAGTTCCGAGTCACTCCTATGATTACGACAATGTGATGCAGGTTGGCAGAAGCCGGATTGAGTCGATGGGAGGAGGTGGCGGTCTCTGGGCACCAAAGTAAGAGCTGCCGTTCGCCATTTGGGTACGCGTCGGACGTACCCTTTGCGGCACAAGCCCATCTGGCATTAAGGTGACTGACCTTATTATTTGAACAGATATGTTCGTGCATCAGACTTCGTTAGTGAACACCGCTCGTAGTTTCCGTTAATACCCCTTGCCTCACTCTCAATATCTGTACACTCGCCCAGTTGTCCTGTCCTTGCACGGCGCGCCGTTCCCTCGCCATCCAGCTTGTCATTCTTAGTGAGCATGTACATAGGCTTCCATAGACGTTATAGTAAAC